>OX457040.1:3606709-3636709 GCA_949752735.1 Lumbricus terrestris | reverse complement strand
TGCACTATTTTATAGATATTTCCTGCAGCGGGCTTGAATGACAGCTAGTGCTGTCCAAACTGCGGCCGGCCGCATGCGGCCGCGGGGCCATTTCAAGTGGCCCACCTGAAATCACTGAATTTTTGCACGTTTTTGCGCTTGAAGCAGGTGAACGATGATGAAGCATGCCACCATGACATTCTGCAAGAAAAATATGCTATTATTTATTTTGCACTATAATCATCACATAATAAATTTCAATACAGTTAGTAATTATCAACAAATTTTGCTGTAACTTTAGAATTTACTGAATTTAATTGATTTATTTGATTTGCGGTTTCAAGTAATATTGCTTCTATGTCCCGTTGTTCCAAAAAGGTTGGAGAGGCACGTTTTCTTTAATGATTTCAGTTTGTGTCAATTTTATAAAATTATAGTAACAATTCACACCTTATTAAAGGTGTTTAATTATACTTGCAATTTTGCCTACAGTATGTATGTGCACCTGTTATCAGGCTGGGCAGTGGGCACCCTCCAATCTGTGTGAGCTTTGCCTCTCTCCTTCCTCTTGCATAGGCTGCCGCGCACTGCGCTCTGCTGTCCATGGTGACTTAATGGTTCCTTTCACCCGCTCTGTAACAATGCAGATGCGTTCATTCTCTGTGGATGGTCCAACAACTTGGAATGGACTTTCACTGACGATGCGACACCTCCCAAGCTCTACTCAATTTCACAAATTGTTGAAAACTGTTTTTTCGCTTGATCTCGGCCGGGGACGCCTCTGAGTAGGCACCTTTAAAGGGCGCTATATAAATTACAATTGATTGATTGATTGTTATAACGATCCTTCGAGGTTTCTACTCAGAAGCACTCTCGACTACAGCGCGGACCTTTAATCTGAGTTCAACGCCGAAGCGGTTTTCAATTCCGAGTGAAGGGTGGAAGAGGGTCAGGATCCGTCTGAAGAACTATTGGGAAACCTTCCAATGTGTGCTCAGTGTGGGAATCCTGCGAAAGAGGCGCGTTTCAAACTGTTCTGTTTTGAAGTTTACAAATGCCTCACAAGTTCAAGCCAGATTCGTGTAGGTTCGAAACAGTGACCGTCCCGGAGAAGCCTGGTCACTCGTCCTCGTATGCCGAGGCTAAGAAAATGAAGTCGCTAGTGCTTAATGATTATATTCATGGCTGCTTCAGGGCTACCGGCTTATTGTAATGCTCTTCATCATCTTCTTAAATCGTTGCACAGAACACTTGAACGATTTGACTTTTCTTTGCTTAGTGTTGATGTTTGTGAATTTCCGTGGCATCGTCTGTTACAGTAGCAATCGGCAAGTGATGTTTCATTGGAAAGATGACTAGTACTAGCGTCACCCTCTCTCCGACTTTATGCACTCGTGAGAATTGCGTCCTAATGGAATGCGCCCAATTATGAACATAATAAATGCATTTTGCAGTTTATACATCTTATAGTTGAAGTGATCTCTTACTCAAGGTGTTTAATTGTAGCCTTAAATTGAATTATGCTGAAATGCAATGTCTCGCCTATAGCACAATTATATAGGTCTGCCAATAGCTAAAGGATATCATATTGTGTCAAAGGCCGTTGACGTCGATTCACATAAGCGAACTGTGTGCCTTCCTGTCAATCTAAAGATCGCGGTTCAAATCCCAGCAATGGGCAGATACGAGATTTCACCAACAATTGCATTCCTAAATTAATTCAGCTATGATGGGAGCACTGACCTACATTGCACACTGTCGATCGGAAGATGAGACTGCGAGGGAGAGGTCTGGTCACCCGTCTTCATGTGACAAGAACACAAAGTCTCTGACGCTTCGTATCCATGGCAACATCATGATCAACTTTTCTAAAAACCGATCACCCAGCGTTTAAGCGAATTGTATATTGGATGATTAATAATTGATGTCAAACGACGATGTACCATTAAGGAAGATTACTGTGATTACAGTAGCCCCCTGCCTCGTATGCTCTTGCGTCTGGCATTACGAGAGTTTGTACAGTTGCAACGTTGAGCAGAAATTGTTTGTTGAGGACATCTTGCAGCTAGTAAGGTGGGTTGCGTCGATATTGTGTTACGTGCAATGTTTGTTAAAGACGGAGTCGCATCTTTTTTTAAACCAAAGTTTAACGTCGTCGTTTGACATCAAAGGCCGTTGTCGACAATTTAGGCCTACAGCTTATACAGTGCAATAACAACGAATTCATGGCGTTTAAAATACACCATATAACGTTGTCATAACAATTATTTATTATTATTCAACAGTTTAACGACATCATGTAACTACAAAGGTTGTTGACGTCTTTAAAGTTTGATGTATTGCAGCTCACTTTTGTTTAACTGTTCAGCAGTTTCTGTTTGTACTTTCTTTTTCTTTGTTTTTTCCTTTTGTTCTTTTTTTTGTTCTTTTCTTTTCTTTTCTTCCTGAATTTGACTAACCGCCTTTCATGACGATAGTGTTCACCAAATGGCCGTAGTCGATCCTCTTTTATACATGCATCATTATTTATTATTTAGCATATATGCAAAATTATGCCCACATGCATTTATATATATATATATATATATATACATATACATATGTCACCATAATTACATATGCCTATAATTCTTTATATACAAATGAGCACATGTACACATGTGCCCACATATGTATTGTCATTATGTACACTTATGTATTATTATCATTAATTTAGACATTTCATGAAGTTCACATGACATAAAATCTAGGCCTATTTAGTTTGATTAACATCAATTCTTATGAGTTCTCATTTCATAAAGTTCACATGACACAACATCTACTTATTTAGATCAACATCAATTCGTATCATTTCTCATAATCTCATATTTGCAAGCAATTTTCAATGTTCATATTTCACGAATAAAGTTACAAGCAGATAAGATATTCAACATTAATATGAAAATCAAAGTATTCACTCTTCAGCCATCATTTAGCAGCTTAAACAATAATATCAAGACCATTTTATTCAATGCCTGTTTCATCTATTACAGAATTATTCAAAGTTTTTATCAATCCCCACACACACATATACACACGCACATACGCATGCACACACACAAACATAATCATATCAATTTAATAATGCAATAAAAAAATAAAAAAAATTCAAGGATAAAAGAAAACTTATGAAACATTTAAAAAAAAAAAAAGATCTTTGTGAAATTGAAGCAAAACCATCTAAATTTATAATTCACATACATTTCACATTACACACAAGCCAATTATTATGTAACATTCTATGAACAGTCTTTACAGACATCTCCACTCTATAACCTAACTAACCACAGTTATCGCTGACAAATTGCATTTCCAATTCAGTTCAAGGCCAATTACCTGAGGCATTTAGTGATCAATGTGTTAGCAGATTATACATTTCTTAAATATAATATTTAATATAATTATATATACTTTTTACATAATTTTTCCATTAGTTATAGTCATTAGTATATTATAAGCTTCAAGATAAATATCTTGAATAGAAAATATACTTTTAACAGTGCATTCTACTTTTTTGTCCGCACATTTTTTAAGTAGTAAAACTGATATGTCATTCTTCTTGCAAGCAAACAGCGTATGTTCGATTGTTTCTGGCACTTGACATTCAGAGCACAGGTCTGTTGTGCTTTTACCTATCACTTTCAACCAGTTGTTATTAAGGACATGCCCCATTCTAAGTCTGGTAATTTGAACTTCTCGTTTCCTTATAGAATCCATAAATTTTATATCAGTGGATACCAAAGGCTGGATAGATTTGTAAAATCTCCCTTTTCCTTCATTATCATATTCATTTTGCCATATATTAATAACATATTTCTTTATTAATGAATAGATTTCCATCAATTCGAGATAATTTGTTGAGTTAATCTCCGGTATCTCTTGTCCTTTCTTTGCTAGGGTGTCTGCCATTTCATTTCCAGATAATCCAATATGGCTAGGGATCCATGCTATGACTATACTACTATTTTTAAGTTTATTAATATTATCTATAAATTCCAGAAATAAATTAGGCCGTGAACTAGACTTATTTTCTTTTATAGATGTGGCTACACTTAAGGAATCAGTATAAATAATATACTTATTTGTACTGTCATTCACATTTTCACTTTGAATAATCCATTTTATCGCTTCAATAATGGCTGTTAATTCAGCAGAATAAATGGAGGAATTATCTGCTAGTCTATAAACATTGTGAGAATTCACAGAGGGAATATAGAAAGCTGCAGACACTACATTTTCAAATTTAGATCCATCTGTATAAATTGACGTGTGATCATTGTATTTATCAATTAATTGTAATGACAAAGAAGACATAATATTAGGAGAATCCGTCTTTTTGTTTATATGTTTTTTCAAGAACAGATCTACTTTAGTGGTTTTATTAAGCCATGGAGCGGTTAACTGAAAAATTGGAGATTTAAACGGTTCAGATATCGTTGAAAAGAAATGTTCAGTTCTTTTAAAAATAGAATTTTGCTTAATAGAAGATGTACAATAGTGATTTGACCAGTGATCTCGCATCGTATCTGCTGCTGGATGAACATTTGAACCCAATATTTTTGCTCCAAACCTTATTGAGTTACTCAATCGACGGAGGTTTAGGGGAACCTCTCCGCACTCATTCTGGAGGGCAATTACAGGTGTGCCTTTAGCTGTTCCACAAGCCAACCTCAAAGCCTCAGATTGTACATTTTGCAGCCTTTTCAGTTGTGTAGCACTAGCGGTAGCATATGCCACGTCTCCATAATCAAGAACTGACCTTACAAGTGCTCTATAAATTGAAAGAAGCGCTCGCTTTGATGCTCCCCATCTATAGCCAGATACAGCTCTCATTATATTTATTCTCTTTTTACATTTGGTTACGATGTAGTCTATATGGGGTTTCCAGTTTAATTTAGAATCAAAAATGACTCCCAAGAATTTTGCAGTATTTTCTATTTTAATATCCTTATTATTAAGTGTTATGTGTAATTTTGGCAGTTTTTTCCTCTTGCTAAATAGTACACCTGTGGTTTTATTTACAGATATTTTAAAACCATTTTCATTACACCAATCATTAATCTTAATTATAGCATTTTGAATTTTATTTTGAAGCAATTTCAAGTCTCGATTTGCATAGAAAATGGCACTGTCGTCTGCAAATAGTGACAGTCCTACATTCTCCAATCCAGGATCAAGATCATTGATCATTATTAAAAACAATAATGGTGAAATGACAGAACCCTGTGGAGTTCCGTTTTCTTGTGAGAATACATCAGATACTTCTATTCCAACTTTGACCTGAAAAGTTCTGTTGGTTAAGAATTTAGAAATCCAATCAAGAATATTTCCTGTTATTCCGATTTTACGTAATTTTTCTAACAAAGTTGGAACGTGAAGCATATCATATGCTTTTTCAAAATCTATAAACACAGCAAAAACATTTTGTTTACTCTTTAGTTTTTTATGTATATAATCTTGAAGTCTTAGAATTTGGTCTATTGTACTTTTATGCTTTCTAAATCCTGTTTGATACGGAGTGAGAATTTTATTTGCTTCCAGAAACCACTGTAATCTGTTTGTAATCATCTTTTCCATTATTTTGCACAGAGTTGGAGTAAGTGAGATAGGTCGATAAGACTCAGGAGCTGCAGTATCTTTATTAGGTTTAAGAATAGGCAAAATTATTGCATGATTCCATTCCCTCGGGAGAATCCCTGTTGTCCATATTTTATTGTAAAAGGATAATAACACTTTTAGAACGCTTTTATGGAGGTGTTTAATAAGATCATAAGGGATACGATCTTCACCTGGAGATTTGTTATTTTTTGCCGAGTCTATGGCATCTTGAAGCTCTCGAATTGTAAAGCCCATATTAAGATCTAATGCACCATTACTAGAATTATCTGGTAGCATTTCATTTTCATCATTTTTATTTTGTACATAATATAAGAATTTGTCCGTATAATTAGAGCTACTACTGGTACAGGAGTAATTTTTTCCTAACATAATCATATTAGCTTTTTGTAAGTTTGATTCAGCCTTGATGCCTTGATATTGTAGGGTAGGAATGGATGTTGCAGATGTCACGCCTTCCATTCTCCGTGCCATATTCCACACAGAAGATAATTTTGACTGGCTGTTTAATTCACCACAATAGGTTTCCCAGCTAACTCTTGCCTCATCTGTAATTACTCTCTTTGATATTGCAATTTGTCTTTTAAATTCTACATAATCATCTAAATTTCGTGACTTTTTCATTTTATTGCGAATTCTATTTCTCTCATATATTGCTTTTTCACAATGTGCGTTCCAAAATGGCAACGGTTTATGTCTTTTGTTTTTATTTTTGACATACTTTTTAACTGGAATTACTTCATTAGCTAATGTGGATATAGCTACTGTTAAATTTAAGAAGCTTTTATTTATGTCATCATCCAAAAGACTGTCTGTAACATGAAATTTACTTTCACTTTTAAATGTTTTCCAATCTGCTTTTTTTAAATTCCAGGCATGCATTCCCATGTTATCTTCAAGGGTGATAATTTCATTAACCTTAGTAATTCCAGGAAGGTGATCTGATCCTAGCGATGTGTTTTCAACGAAATGGGAACAATTTAAAGCTAGATCAGGAGATGTGATCGCTAAATCAATAACAGAATTTAGATTAGATTGATTAGAGGTTATATGGGTAGCTTTACCAGTGTTTAATATCGTCAGATTGTTGTCTGTGATAACAGTTTCTAAAATTCTGCCATTTGTATTGTTTTGACTACTTCCCCAAATTTTATTATGAGCATTAAAATCTCCAACTACAACGGTTCTATTATTCTTAAAGATCATGCTCAAAGTTTCACAATTTATCTTAGCTGATGGAGGTATATAAATGTTAAATATCTTAATGGGCCCCATATCAGTTTTTATTTCCACGCACTGATTTTCAATATTTGGAATATCTTTACCATCAATAATTGTGAAATTAAGCCCATCCTTAATTAGGAAGGTCAAGCCACCTCTTTTACTGCTATCTGCATTATCTTTTCTTATCATACTATACCCATCAATTATAGGGTTTCTTTTATTTTCTTTCAGAAAAGTTTCTTGTATGCATATAAGATCAGGTGAATACATACAATGCCTTAGATAATTTTTTAATTGATCTTTATTTTTGAGTAGCCCTCTAGCATTCCATTGCATTAAAACAAGGTCCATAATTTTATATATTTAGTTTACGGTTTTATTAAATTCAGTATTTTATTGATCTTGACAAGAGAAACAGACTGCTCCCTTGAAAAGATAAAGGCTGGCTGACTTTATCAACATAGCACGCATTTCTGGGATTGTATTTTCTTTGTCAAGCATCGCAATAGCCCCTTGAACAAAAGTAATTATCTTATTGATTGGTATTGTCTGATTTTCTGATCTACCCGCTGCCCTATAATCATCCCTATTGAAATCCAAGAAATTAGTCAGTGTTTGATCTTCAAAATGGGAAATGTCATCTTGCATAAATGTATTTGGTTCATTTATGGCAGTGTTCATTTGTAATGCGTTTTGATCTTTCAATTCAACATCCGTTGTCCTATGTAATCCTCTTTTTAATACGTCTGAAAATAGGGGCACTTGAGCAGACTTTTCTTTCAAAATTTGTTGGGCTTCCTGATATTTTGTGCATTTCCTGTAGGCTGCACTGTGTGACCCATGACAATTGGCACACTTTGGTTCATCCATATTTTGACAATCCGAATAATTGTGCAATCCACTACATTTGCTGCAAATGGTGGGAAATTTGCAAAGCAATGTGGGATGGTCAAAAGCTTGGCAATTATTGCAACGCCTAGGTCTAGGAACATAAGGCCAAGTTTTGAAGAAGCAACCATCAATAATGATATGTGGTGGAATATCAGTTTCATCAGTGAATTTTACCAAAGTGGTATTGCTAGTTTGTGGGTTTCCAATTTGTTTTAATGACCTTAAACCTAAGGACAACGCAATTTGATCAAGATTCTCCTGGTTTTCTTTCAGGCCATAAATTACTGCCTGCAATGGAGCACTGGTTTTAATTTCCTTCTTTCTGGTTAAAGCAAATGGTGGGCTAGCTGTAATAACAATCCGTAAGCGGTCTGATCTTATTATAACGGTATGTCACAGAGCAAAGGTGTTTAATTCACGCGGGTTTTTTCAGGCACAGTTCGCTCTTTTCATCTACACAAACATCAGCTATACCGCAAGCTGTAGATTCTACAGCTTGCGGTATAGCTGATGTTTGTGTCACCTAACGTCGTAAAATAAATAGTTAAACTTTTTTTAAAATCATGCAGGAGCTGATTTAAGTTTTTACCGAGATACTATGCTTGCAACGATCATTGAGACCGACGCTTTCATTCATTCATTCATTTCGAGAATTTATTTAGCGTCTCATCAAGAAACTACTCAGAGGTATTCCAAGCCCAGCCACAGCTAAAAAAGTAGGATTTGAGATACTTAAAAAACGCAGGGGAATTTAGCCTAGGCATAATTCGCAAGGTTAGTGGGAGGCCATTCCAGAACGCCCAATTAGTCCAAGTGGCAGACCCACAAGTACCGAACTGCAGTAATCAATTCTACTAGTGACAAAGGCATGCACAAGAGTCATAGTAGCACCATGATAGAGGGATCTTGAGACAACTCGGAGTTGATGAAGCTGGTAGTAGCTTATGCATACATCGCCTAACTATAATACGAAGCTTCAGTGTTGTAACCAATGAGGTTGGCAAGTGTGTTTTTGACGAAGAACACTACAATACATGGCAGGTGTCACGAAATAGAGTATCCTCCGTATTAATAGTATCCCCCAAATGAAAAAAGTCGAAAAAGTCACTTCCGCGTGTATTTTTTTGGCAAATTAATTTTCATCTGCTTTGTTTTGAACAATGACACTAACAGGTATGTTTATTCCTACTAGATAATTTGTGTAGTTTTGGTTTTAGAGCACTTAAAACATTTAAAACGAACACTCAGAGTCACTAAATAAATGCGATTTGCCTTTCTATTTGCATTACCTTGGACACTTAAAACAATTAGAGTCACTTCACATTTTGATTAGAGCATAACAATTTTAATTATACTCATTTTTCAAAAAAGGGGATAGAATGGTTTATCACCCGGATAGTATAGACCGGTTAATTTCCTCCGGGGGAAAGATTGAATCATCCCCCCGGAAAGCTTTCAGGGGGATACTACGTTTCGTGTCACCGGCATAATAATTATATATGTATGATAATATATATGTATGATAATATATATATATATATACATATATATATATATATATATATATATATGCAGGGCATGCAAACTGATCCCCTATGGTTCTGTCCTAATGTTTTGGTCAGTAATTTCGATAAATTGCATATGCTACATGCAAATCACGTAATCATAGTATTTTATTTTTAGTATTTTATTTTTATTTATTTATTTATTTTTTCCTCAACCAAAACAACAAACAAACACGATTCAATTATGGCATTGAATAATACATTAACATATATAGTATTGAATAATTATACAATAACATAATTTGGTGAAGAAGGGGAGACCCAGAAGGGATGGGAAATCCCGCTAATAGGGCCACCCACAATTCCTGATAGTATGTTATTATCATCTTCACAAACCATGAGTTCATCGAAAGTAGATGTCCGACGCAATTATCACTAATTTATCAGTCCAGAGCGATGTTTCTCAGCTCCTCGGGTGATGTTCAACACCACTCAACTATATCGTCTTTTTATGGCTACGTCCTCTCTTGTTCGAAACACCCATCCGTCCGAACGGCTAATGTTTTATCCAATGGCGGAGTTATAACTGCCCTAAAAACTTACAAAGAACTATAATTTTTATGAAACAACTACAGCTATCGATGCTTATAAATTGCTTACATTTGTAGAATTAATGCGAAATCTATAAGAGGTTATTTAAACCCACTCTAAATTTAACATACAGTCTCCGCTGTTTAGCGACATCTGGCGGTCGACAGAGACGGCAAAATCTTGAACTGCCATCGATACATAAAATATATCGACACAAAGAATAATAATTATCTGATTCATTTTCAATTGCGATACGAGTTAATGATCTCCTTCCTATTCATTCTGCATAAGTGACCAAATAGTATGAGTTTCCTTTGAATTATAGGTCATTATCTATTGCATATTATGACATATTATGTGATGAGCACGATAAGGAACTGATGAAAATAATATGTTTTTCTCAATGGAACTGACTTTGTTTCAGTAAGATATCGTTAAATTCTGCACATATCCACCGTTTAACACCGCCACAAGCAATTAACCCTAACCCCTGAAGTGCCAGTCCGTAGCCTGACAAAGGAGGAGGGCGACGTCAGTCATCTTCGCCAGAAGAGTCGTCTGTCCGCTATTATTAGAAAGTTGATAAGACAGGGTTTTTTGCCCTCTAACACCCATACTTTTGACATGTTATGTTCCAAGGTAGATGTATCCCTTTTTTCTTCTATCCTCTGTGACCCCGGGCATGTCCTCCATTATCTTCTTCCACCTGAACGTGTAACTGGTTACTCCCTTAGGCCCCGATCACACAATCTTGAAATACCACGTTGTGATTCGTTGATTGCAAAGAGATTTATCACCAGAATGTTATATAGTTAACTTGATTGATGATGATAGTTTAGTAATTATATTATATTTAACTTTTGATTTTAATTTGCACGTTTTTATTCCCTATTATTACTTCTATGTATTATAATGATGTTCTGTGTCCCATTGTGCGTTTGCAAGTGGTGTAATAAAGAAAATACTTACTTACTTACTTACTTATCTGCGCCATGAAACAGCGTTGTTAAACTCTCACGTTGCAACCCACGATGGAGCGATCTTTTAGACACCTTTGAAACGGAATACACTGAGCCTATATAAAGGACACAGAAAGCATTAATTTTGAGTTGCAATTCCTCGCCTAGCCTTTGCAAATTATCCATTGACTATAATTTTATCATATTATAACCCACACAGTCCAGCAGTTTGTTTCATCGTAATAAAAAAATTATATGTTAGTTATAGATAACTGCTAGCTATGCTTCATTGCTGTCTGTGTTGTTCAAAATTATATTGTGGCCTACCTCTCTAGATCTTCGTTCTGAAGCAAATGATTACTTTGGCAATTGGCTGATAAAAATTACTGTAAACATTTGTACCACTTTATGTGGTGAACAAATTTAACCCACTTATCGTTATCCTACTCTATGTGACCTAGGTTATTAACAGCTATTGTTTCATTACTGTCTGTTATGCCCATTAAATTATATTGTCCCCTTCTTGTCTGGATCCCCCCTTCTGAGATATAATTATGTTTACATTGGCATTTGGCTGTTAACAATTATTGTTAAACATTTTGTGCTACTTGTTGTGATGGAGGATAAAACGCTTAAGCAAGCCTGCAACCAATAGCCTAAGTCATTTATAATTCGAACCACCTTTCACCTGTCTGAGTCTTAAGAATGTTCACGAAGTCTCAAAAATATTACCTCGACTCACTGCTTATGACTTGTCTTGGGCCTATCTCTAGTTCTTTCTTTTAGCTGATTGTTCAAAAACTAACACCATAACATCGTTTGACTGACGATTATTATAGTAAAGTAAACCTTCTTATTCTTCTATCTTCTCTTCCGTCATCGATATGACGATGAGGCCTGTATGAATTTCCTCCAAACTTCTCTGCTTCTGATGATTTCTCCGATCTCGACCAAGCTGGTGCCCTTCTCTCTCAGATCTTCTTTGATGTTGTCCATCCAGGTCTTCCTCTGCCTCCCTCTGCTTCTTTCTCCTTCTACATGCCCATGCAGTGCAGCGTTTGGTAGTCTTTGTTCCGCCATTCTTCTCACTTGACCGAACCATCTGAGTCTTCTCTTCTTGATTTTTTCTATACCTTCTTATTAAAGGGTGTATAATTCCAGTTTTGCACTTTACGTGGTTACTAGCGATAAACGACATCTTGCGGTCGATGGTTGTTCTGTAACGTAACAGTTGGCGTCGATCCACGATGCATCACAGTAAGTAAAAACCTCATTAATTTTAACATCCATTCTAAATGCTCCTCTGGATAACGGAATGACGATAATATCGTCATTCCGTAGTTGAACTTTTAACATATTATGTTAAAAGTTCAACTACAGTGACGACTTTATTTCTATTGTTTAACGACATCCAGTAACCGCTTTGGCCGTCGACGTCATTGTGTGTTTTAGAGCACTGGCCAATCAAAACGCTTTGCTCTTGTTGGATCCTCTATGACTGAATCCATATTCCGTGGAAGGCTTCAGCTCCTCAACCTTCTTTATCGCTCGCCTGAAAACTGTTAGGGCGAGGGTGAGGATTTGTTTTTTTTTATTTATTTTATTTTATTTAACTGTTTTATTTGCAAAGAGACAGTACTGATTCCTGTGTCGCTAAATTTCCGTTCGTCGCTTCATACATCTTTAATTGCCATTACAATTATAAATACGATTTGGGAAATAAGCAAATGGCGCCGCCATCCTGATTTAAACCTTCTTGATGTTGCATCTAACTTGAATAATGCAAATCCAGTTGACGATAATTATTGACTGATTGACGATGACTTCGTGTGGTCGGTGATTCAAAAGTTTTAGCATTTTTCCACTTTTATAGATGCGGAAACTTCTTTTTAGAGGTGTTTAATTTTACCCTCGTGATTATTCCAAGTTAACTTCATGTCTTTCAACAGTTGTTTTCTCTCTTCGTGCAAAACAATTTTCAACGATTTGCTTCTTTGTACAATACTCAAAAAGACAACTAATAATTATGTCAATAGTCAGTGGCGGCGCTAGGATTTAAAGTTTTGGGGGCGGCTGAATTTGCGGAGAAAATTTTCCGTTTTCAGTCGTCAAAATTTCTGATGACCTTATTTTAGTCATTTGGTCCAAATCTTTAAAAAAAATTGCCATTTTCCGTGGTGACCGCCAAGCAGCTGTCTGCCAAACCTCGTGCGTACCTATACGGTTATCTTTTTGGGGTGGGGGGCTAAAGGGGGTTAATCGTCCAACAATTTTATTTTTAAATGGGAAAAAATGGATGGCCTTTTTAGGGGAGGCTTAACCCGCCATAATCCCCCCTAGCGCCGCAACTGTCAATAGTGGTCGTAGTTTTTGTTTAACGACAATCTGTGACAAGAAAGAGTCGTCCTCCTTTTCTCCAAGTTTGGGATTTGCATTCATTCAGTCATTCATTCCAGAATTTATATAGCGCATCTTCAAGGGGACAACTCAGAAGCGCTCCCGCCTCTAGCACGGCAAAAAGGACAGTTTTGAGCTAAATAAAAATGTTTCAGTAATAACCCCAGGAAGTAGACGTATCTCCTGTGGGAGCCCATTCCAGACAACTGGGCCGATGACAGAAAAGACTCTATTCTGCATCGTTGCTGTTCGTGCAAATGGGACCAAGAGCAATCCCTTCTGTGCAGAACGGATATTTTGCATAGTCAGAGTCCGAACATTGTGTGAGTATTTTACATGTTGACAACATCATGGGATAGCAAGGACCAGCAGTGATGCCTTCCCGTACATCCAGGCTGGGGACTGGCGCACTCAGAATGCAAACGGTGACGGTTCAGGATAGTCGGATTTCAGCTAAACATTATTGAGAAGTTCAATCTGTTATGCTTGTAAAGACTTCTTATTACAGGTGTTTTATATATGTCTCGCGTTAATACTTCATTATTTTAACTTTTATATTAAGAAGTAGTTGTCATTCTTTGTTCAATACAATTTTGAATAATTTGATTCTTTGTGTGACTCCGAAAGGCAACTGAAGTCTAAAGAGGCCGCGTGGTTTCAGTTCAGCGATTTCGTGTGAAAATAAAGATCGTTGTCGTTGCAATTGTATATAAAAATGTGCGTTCAGCGTAATTGTGTTCAGTGTATAATTATAGCCTTGAAAGTGGCATCAATTTGACTAATATTATTGAGTTACGCCACACAAACCAAATGACTTTTATTTATTATAATTATCTTCGTTTTATTAGAACGTAAGAACGGGAACCGGATTTCACTCGTAAGCCAGCCCCGCACAATGATTTTGCACTTCTTCCGCAAATATAAACTTCGGAGCAAATGGTTCTCGTTCCTGAACAAGGTCTGCAAAAGTTTCATCTCTGTCTTGCCAGTCATATCCTAACACGCTGGTCTTGGTTATCGCTCTTACCACCTCTTGGAGTGCTAATGATGGTGATATAACTCTAAGCGCATATAATTATGTAGAGCCTGAGCAGGCAGCTGTGACTCTATCGACATGGGAGGCTGCACGGAAGCCAATTAATGATAATAATAGATATAATAATCTGTATTGAACAATCAGTGTGTCATCCAATGCGCTATTGACCCCCCTCCGGTGACGCCGAGTATAACCATTGAGGCATCTTTTTCAATGTGGAGATGTGGCGAGATTGCGACATTCCATTTTACCTGCTGAGCTATGAGCATTTCGCTTTGTTGTCCTTGCCGCCTCTTGGATTGCCAATGGTGGTCATCCGTGCGCTCTAGAACTCTGAGCACGTCGAGCAAACGTGAGCAGACATTCAGAACTCTAAAGACACGGGAGGCTGCACAGAGGTCATAACTGATAGTGAAGACGACTCCAAACGACAGCAGTTACTCTTTCCATGTCGAGAAGTGACAGCGCTGCGATTGTCTATATTCACGCACGATATGTATGTATGTATGTATGTATGTATGTATGTATGTATGTATGTATGTATGTAAGTATGTATGTATGTATGTATGTACGTATGTATGTATGTATGTATGTATGTATGTATGTATGTATGTATGTACGTACGTACGTACGTACGTACGTACGTACGTACGTACGTATGTATGTATGTATGTATGTATGTATGTATGTATGTATGTATGTATGTATGTATGTATAATGTATAAGTTTGAGCTACCACAGGTGAAAGCGTCCCGATATATGCGCGAGGTCTTGCACTTGCTTTCTTTCCAGCAGCATTTAGGAAATCAGAAAGTGAAGTGAAGAACTGCACAAGGCTAGAATTGAACACCTTTTATAAGATTTATAAAAACTTATATTATGCTTGACTTCAATTCTTGATCGTCTCTTGGTGTCATTGGCTTATATTTGCAATATCTGAACTACACTGTGTCCGGATAAAAAGTAGCCGCCACAACAAAGTGTCATAACTCGGTCAACACTTTTAGGATTTGTCTGAAATTTTAAACAGAGCAACAGTGATCATATTTACACGAGATCCTAAAGCCGATTAGAAATATTCGTGGGTTTATCTAATTTTTGAACATTTAAAATGCAGCACCAAAAAATTGAACTTTCCAACATGGAAAACCTGAAAGGAAGTGAAATTCAGCTATATCGAGTGTTCAAAATAACCTCCTTGTTCACGGACACCAAACCGTAGACGTAGTAGTTGTTTCGGGAGACACTCGGCTTCATAACCCGCAGCTGTGACCGCCCAGCAGTCCAGGC
This sequence comes from Lumbricus terrestris, assembly GCA_949752735.1. NCBI lineage: Eukaryota > Metazoa > Annelida > Clitellata > Crassiclitellata > Lumbricidae > Lumbricus > Lumbricus terrestris. Next base: position 3,621,182 of record OX457040.1, on the reverse strand, counting down.
CTCGATCCGGAGTCATCATCATCATCATCGAAAGCCTTGGGCTAAACGCCCGTAGGTGTCCGGCGCCACTCTCTGTTTGAGTCTGTCTCGCGTCATGTTGCCCATCTTCAACCTGTCCGGTCTGCAGATCCATACCATTAACATCTTGAACCAGCTATAGACCACCTTGTCTGATGAAGAGAATATTGGGAGAGAGGCACGAAGGACAACCTGGGTCAATGCCCGTATGTGTCCCACGCTCTCTCCCCCCGACTCTCTCCACTGGTCTGGACTGACCGGCCTGTGCATGTCAGCTCCACATCATGACACCTTGAAGCATCTGGGTCGCTATGTCACTTGGGCCGTGGTTTTTGTGGATTTCAATGGTCTTGGTCTTTTACTGCCAGCGTATCTCCACCCGTCTGGCAAACCTTCCTCATTTTGTCCGGGCTTAGGACCGGCACAAGGACGTTGCTGGTTCCCTGTGGCAGAGGATGGATGCAGTTAACGTCGTGCCCAGGACCATTTACTGGAGGAGCGCGTTTTTCGTTCACGCGCATTCATGGCATTGATAACCGTAGGGCGCGTCTGATTGAAGAGTGGCAGATGTTTGACCAGGCGATTTAAACCAGTTATTTTGAGCATCGAGGTAATAAAATTATGACGTTGAGGCCGATTTGAAAGTATAATAGTTGTTTTAAATATTCTCTGTTCAAGAAGATTGTTTCCTCGGTTATTTTGTGCACGCTTCAGAAACAATTTTTTTATGTTGCTGCCTTATTTTATAATGTTAACGATTATTTCGGGATAACGTGCACTTGTGATTATTCGTTGCTTTTCCTATCTGTCTTTTACAGATAAATTTCTTTCATCGTGCAATTACTTTTGCGCAATACCCTTCTGCGTCGTGCAGTGCAATACACAACAAGATGTTGTTAAAAAACGCTGAAGGAGACGACGAATTTCATTACTGATGCATATTATGGCGTTATGACAGACTTTGTTAAAGGTGTCTAATTGCACGCCTAGGTAAATACCCTGTTGCATTCTTTCACGACAGCACATTGCTTATTAAATCAATGACGTCAAAGCAGACGAACACTTCCGTCACTGGTCGCACTTTGTCAGTGCCAGTCGCAAGCCTGGATAAAGGAGGAGGGCGTCGCTAATGGTTTTTGTTACCACACAGTGACGTCAAACTGCAACTACACACACACTTCCATAGGGCGAATGATCCTTGATGTACTTTTCTATTGCTTAGCGACATCTTGCTGTTGTCAGTGCAGTAACTGCGGTTAACTTCGACCCTTCTTAATCACAGGACAACAAAGGATGGGGCGATTACCCTCTCTTCTACGCAAAGCAAACTTGTTTCGTAATTGTGACATTGTAGGTAGCTGATCTAAAATTCTTATTTATTGGCCAAGACATTGGCAATAAACCGTTAAGGATCAATTTTTTGGAACACACTGTTCATGCCTTTCCATTTTAATACTAGATTATAACAAACTTTTCTGGCTTATATTATTGCACATTAGGTTTCATTGGGTTACATAATTTTTATAAACTATTCTTGTATAAAATTTAATAGATCATTTTCAAAACGCACAGCATCTTATATTTGTTGATGCAGTATGTGGGAGCTGTGTGGGATTATTATTAGCATGGTTCATAATTATATTGAAAATAGCATGATTTCGAGGTGAATACACATATTTTTAAAAACCTGAATATTCAAGTGTGTTCAGGTGTAAATAAAAGATAATAATACATGCATCTCAAATCAATACAAAATCGGGGTGATGGTAACAATGACATGTTGATAACAGTTACTGCTGTTTAACTAACGATGGCGTGTCGAATAGCCTACTGCATAAACCAGGTGCCTTGTCCATGTAGGAGTACATTTGCACAGTTTCACTTTAGCAGAAGCCATGTGAACGACTGGCCGATTATTGTTTGGTTTACTGCTGTTTAGGTATCGATATCGTGTGTCAAATGCTTCTGGTCAATCAAGAAGCTTTGCTCATGCCCATCTTCTTTATCTGGTTTCATCTTCTATAGGAAGTGCGGCTTCAGAATCTCAGCCTTCCTCTTCCCTCTGTTTTGAAAACAAGTGAGGACTGTCTTATTTGTTCAGTTGCATCACTAATTTTTGTGTCGAGACCGACAAAGAATCTACGTACATGCTCAATTACCATTGCAATTAGCATTACGATAAGAACGTTGAATAAAATTGTTGGTGCCGCACAATTGCTTTAAGCCCTCTGGGCATTGCAACTAGCAAATGACAGCAACCTTAGCTCATCAACCTCCTCCTTTTTCGAAAACGTCATAAGACTGTCATATTTGTTAAGTGACAGCACTGACTAAGTCTTGTGTCAAGAATCTCGAGACACCCTCTGAATATGCGAGTGCGTCTGTATGATTGTTTAAATACCATTGTCATTAGAATCACGATGAAAAAGATGACTAGTTTACACATTGACGACAATTTAAAAGCATTATGTTTCTATTTCTTCAATGTTCTTTGTTTTTGCAGAGTGTTCTCTTTTGTAATTCATGCATAATTCAGACACCATTGTACTTATGTTGCTGTCTTATTTTACACTGAAAACGATTTTTGGGACAGCGTACACAATCATGTGATATTTCTCTGTTTTTCTTTCTGTCATTCAGAGGTAATGTTCTTTCATCGTAAAATAGCTTTGTACGATGTCTCTTTATCTCAGAACGAAGATGATAATTTATTATTATTCCAAAGTTTAACGTCATTGTATACGACAACAAAGGCAGTAGTCGCTACATCTGATGCCTTTTATAACGTACTAATAAACTTTGTAAAAGGTGTTTGATTTAGCCGACACAACTATGGTGAGCACACTAACATACAGTGGAAGGCGAGTGAAAGACTGGCCCTTCTACGCCGAGGCTAAGAGAACGAAGAATCTGACGCTTCATATCTATGGCACCACAGTGATCAGATCATGCACTTCTTACACAGGAGAATAGAGCGTTTGAATTAATTGGATATTGATTGGTTGATAATGCTGTTTAGCGCTTACAATTTATATCATTAAGAAAGATAACTGATTAGAGAAACCTCCTGATTTGTAAACTCTTGAGACTGACATCACGAAATATCAAATAGTTGCAGTTTCGAGCATTGCAGAATTAGTTCTTGTGATGACATCTTACGTTTTCACCAATCTTTTGTCAATTGCAATACATGTTGGGACAAACTTCAACTACCTAGCAATCAAATGCTGCATGGGCTTATTATGGCATTATAATAATACTTAACAAAGGTGTTTAATTCACGCTTTTTATTTCAGGTTCAGTTCCACATTTCAGCGACAAACTGGTATCAGGATGATGACATAATATTATTCAAACTTAGGTTTAGCACATGGAAGCTAATTATCACTGGGGATCATCCTATTCATTAGGGTTAAGCCCGGTACTTCTCTTGGATCAATCCCAAATGGAGTGGGATTGATCCACGCCCCTGACAATCATATCACATGTCTTATTACAGTTTATATTAAGGTCGCATTACTCGACCAACGCGTAACATGATCTAGTTAAACCGGAAAGGTAGGTAGCACTTTTTGAGGATGAAATCACCAGGTAAGAATCATCCGCATAGTTTTGCATCTTGTTACCTGAATGGCGTTGTCTAGAATTTGATATTGTTTTTTTATAAAGTCGATTTGGCCTAATACTGAACCCTGTAGCCTACTACGCTACAGTTTATTTTTATGGTTAAGGAAATGTCTTCATTGAATTTGGTTGCGTATCTTCAATCTTCAAAGGAGGCAACATGGTGGTGGTGGTATTCGTAGTTTAACGTCGCTGTGAGTAGGTAAGGACTACAGGAGGCACTTCACTTTGCACCCAATGACCCCATGACGTCATCAAGGTCAAGGTCAAAGGCCAAAGTACAAGGTCAAGGTCAAAGGTCAAGGTCATCTTAATTAGGTCATCTTAATTAGATCATCTTAATTAGGTCATCTTAATTAGAGCAATTAGATTTTATCTTAATTAGAGCAATTAGATTATTATGCTAATTAGTTAAATATTATTAGTAATTAGCTTTTATTAGTGATTATCTAGCCCTAATTAGCACATCAAAGGCGCTCATAACCCTAAATAGCACAACAATGGCACAGACAACTCATATAGTTAGTTATTATTAGTAATTAGTTAGCGAATATTAGTAATTAGTTAGCTATTAACTACCCCTAATTAGCGCTACGGGGCCCGCCCGCCCGCGCGAGGGTGCGTCATCGGCGCCGCGGACGTAATATTATGCTAATTAATATGTTAATTAACTAAAATAATAATTAACTTATATAATAATTAACTAATAAAATAATAATTAACTATGATTTCTCTACATCTATCTCTACCCATCTACCAATATCAATCTATCCATCTCCCCCTCCTTCTCCCTCTCCCTCTTCATCCTTCTTCCTCTCCTTCTCTCCTTCATTCTCTCTAGCATTATAATCCTTCTCTCCTTACCCATCTCTCTCTCCCCCATCATCATTCTCTCATTCACCATCTTTCTCTGCATATCTCTCCATTTCTCCCACTCTCTCTTCCTCACGCCTTTCCTTTCAGGCTCTCTATCCTTCTATCCTTCTCCATAGCGTCTTTTATGTGTCAATGCACTGAATGGGGCCTGAGTCAGCATCCAACCGTCGACCACGGGCATGTCCAAGCATGTCCAAATTTTTGCCCAAACACGTCCAAGGCTGTCCACACGATTACTCATAGCCCAGCGGGTGTAAAAGCTTCGGCTATGATTCATATGTAAAAACCGGCGGTTGCTGCTGATGAGGTTATGAAGCGTGGGTATAGGCGTAAAGTCCAACATTGCTGATGCAGCGGTTATGATTCATACGTAAAAGCCCTATGGCAGCTGCTGCTGAGGTTATGAAGCGTGGGTATACGCATAAAACCCTGTGGTTGTATGATTCAGACTTAAAAGCCCTATGGTTGCTGCGGCGGCTCTTATGATTCAGACTTAAAAGCTGTGGGTATATGACTCAAACGTAAAACCCGGTGGTTGCTGGCGTGGCGGCTTTTACAGAGGCGCTTACTCATAACACAGCAGACTTAAAAGCTGTGGGTATATGACTCAGACGTAAAAACCAGCGGTTGCTCCTGTGACTGCTGTACAGATGCGCTTACTCATAACACGGCTGGCTTAAAAGCCGCGGTTGTATGATTCAGACGTAAAAACCGGAGATTGCACCACACCTTGTAATAGGCAGCCATCCAGACAGACACGCAAGCATACTTACAAGCGTATAACCAAACATATAACCAAGCATACTATTGCACAACAAGCTTGGGTATGACGAAACATACTTCCAAGAATCTTATAAAAATGGGTCGATACGCTGCATAGTCACAAACGACATCCGAGATTGAGACGCAGACGACATTCCGACGATTCTACAGAAGAGGACGAAATCAACGCGAGATTCTTCAGCCATCAGCCGCTTTTGCCATACGAACAACTACCACAGTCATGTCTTCTAGTAAGCATAATAATTTTAAATTATTTTTATAAGTGCAAAGATTTTGAATAAATTCGCTATATGAATCTTAACATATTTTCCAAATACGCAGCTTTGGATTAAATTCGCTATATGGATCTTAATATATTTTCCAAATACACGGCTTTGGATTAAATTCATTTTATGGATCTTAATATTATAATTTCTAAGTGCATAGCTTTAGAATAAATTCGTTCTATAGATCTTAATATATTTTCCAAGGACACAGATTTGGAGCACGGCCCTTGCATAGGGCTATAGATCTTAAAATTCCTTTCATTAGCATTATGGTCAGGAAATTAGAGGCAGCATTTCTCGCTTTAAAAGCATCTGCAGCTATTCTGTTATGTCTTTCGGTAGTGTCCAAGATGATGGCCGAGATTGAGAAAGACGAGGAACTTAAGAAACAGCAGCGCATATCCGAGAGGATGTGGGAATTAGGTACGTAGCATTTTAAATTCTAGAGAAAATATTTTATTGGCTGACGCCAAGTGTTATATAATTTAAAATCTTTTTCCTGTAAAATAATTTTAAATATCGCAAATAGCGCATTTCCCTAAATAGCATTAATTCTGCATACAGGCAAAATAATTTTAAAGATCTCAAGCAGACCATTTCGATAAATACTATTATTTTAAAATACGAATGTTAAAGAAATCGCGCAGGATATTTCGCTATTGGCGGAAATCTTTATAATATTTACATTTATATTACAGAACGAAAGCGGGCGCGCGACGAATCGGGTCTCACTCAAGCTGCAAAACGTTCGAGTAAGTGCAGAGAATTTTATATTAGTTTATTTATTATCTTAGCTCTTCGATCAAAGCCGAACCTTAATAGATTCTTAACGGCAAGAGCCATTTCTTGTGTCGCCCTCCCCCATTTCACAGGCTTGGGCCTGGCACCGCCAGAATGTATCAATCTCTATCTTATTACAGTGCTCTAGAGAAATTTCTTGTGCTATAATGCATATAGAAAATAATAATAATAAAAATAATAGTATTAGTCTTTTTCAACACTAATGTCTTCACGATATAAATCAAAAATAATATTATTCTTAACGTTTGCAAAAGTCCTCAAAATTGTGATTTTAACGTGCGCAAGGGCTTCGTGCGTTATTCATGCGCCACATTGTGAGCTCACTTCTAAGATATATTATTTTGCTAGCATAAAAGGAATACAACTTGTAAAAAATCACAAGACATCGAATTTTCTTCCAACGTGGAAGTATTTTAATATTGTGGCATTAACCTTGTGGATACGCACTTCCTTGTGGGGACAGAATTTATTTTCCCACACAGAAAATATTTTATATTGTATGGCTTTTCATAACTTGTAGATCTTGGTAATGATGATGCACCAGCAGGTTCGTCTTCGGGCGCTGAGACAGAGCCTCGCGCTGGCCCGTCTTCGGGCTTGGCGACCAACCCCAGCAGCGCGGCGGCGGCGGTGACCAGGTCCGGCCCCGGCGGCGCGGATGCAGCGGCCAGCTCCAGCGACAGGAACGCGAGATCGGCATCGCCGGCAGAATCCGATCCTTCGAGTAAGGGGCTTTAACATTTTGAATAGGCTATCTTTTGCAGGCTTCGTGTGTGCTACACACACACACACACACACACACACACACGCACACACTTCTCTCTTTGCTTGTAGCTCTTATTACCAAGCATAATATGCACATATTTTTGCTCTTTAGATTTTATTTACTTATTTTTTAATTTAAAAAAAAACTATTCTTACAATTTTCTATATGTCTTTAGGTCGATGCAACTCTTGTCGATCATACAAGACAATCAACTTGGTGAATGGGCTTTGCCAAACCTGTCTGCAGCGCAAAGAGTGCGCGCAGTGCAAGTGCCGTAGGCCGGATCGTTTCTTCCGAGTCGGTCAGGATGTGTGTGTCACCTGCCAGAAGAAAGAGCGCAACCCATCCGTGCGAACATCGACCCAGAATGCCTTTATGGACATAGCGTTTCCCATACCGCAAACAACAGATGTTCACGGGATGCTGTTGCGAGACTGAGGCATTGGAAGCTACATTCAGCGACGAAGGGTGAGTTTGTCTTACACAAACTGTTTGGACTTAGAAAATTTTTCGCTCTAAAGCAAGCAACTTAGAAAATTTTTCACTCTAAAATATCGCACTTAGAAAAGTTTTCATCTGTATTTCTTACACTTAGAAATTTTTTTTTTGTTTGAACTTAGAAATTTTACCATACAATATAGATTGCAATCACAAATCTCTTTCGTTTGGACTTGGAAAATTTTTGCATATACTTAATCAAATTGTTCACTGCAATAGTTGGACTTAGGCGATTCGTATTTAGAAAAATATTAATGTTTCTATAGGCCTGTGAAATGGTACGTGGCAGTCGATGTGGACTTCAAGCGATCCACGCCAGACGGAGATGCACAGACGGTCGGCTATTTCAAGTCTGTACCGGCAACACTGATGCATCCGTCGCAGATCGCCGACCAGCTGCAAGAGGCCGTACATCGCATCGACGAATTGGTAGACGTCTTCACTAGTCAGAGTTCCGGGTGGTTGGTAAATGGTGTAGCAGATTTTAAGCTTTGTAATGCAATTTTCGATCCGATATGCGCAACCAGCTACATTCCCACCCCACAATATATTGCAAATAAACATGCGACTTTGAATATTCAGAATGATGACAAATTATGTTTCCTCTACGCAACACTGGCTGTGAGCCATATCAAGACTAATAATCCACATAGGGTCGGCCACTATAAGTCTTATGTGAAGGATCTTGAAACTAAAGACCTGAAGTTCCCCATGTCCATCGACCAGATTCCTCTCTTTGAATCTCTCAACCCTGATTATTCAATCAACGTGATCTACTCAAATCCCGATGACAAGTCCTTTACGCCCCTGTATGCCAGTGCTCACAGGGGTAGGAAATATACCGCAAATCTTTTGCTTCTTGACGATGGGGAGAAACGTCACTACATTACCATTCGAAATCTTTCAGCACTCTTACATGAGCGCAATTCTAGCAGACACAGAATCTTTCCTTGTCCCTACTGCCTCTACTGCTTTACCACTGCTGCTGGGAAGCATGCGCATATTGATGCCTGCGGCAAGCACGGCATTCAGTCCGTGCGATGTCCGACCCCTGAAAATTCAAATCTGACATTCACAAACACACAGCATGAGATGCCTGTGCCCTATGTAATATATTCAGATTTCGAGAGCTATCTCTCGCCAAACGACGCTGCGGCTGTCGGCGGGACCGCCACCAAAATTCTAGATACTCACACACCCAGCGGCTTCTGCTGCTTGACGGTATCGTCTTTTCCACATTTGAACGATGCACTTCCATATACATACTCTGGACCAGACGTAATGTCCCATTTCTTTTCGCATATAAAATCCGAACAAAATCGAATCAATAAAATTTTGGCCACTAACAAATCCATGATCCCAATGACCCAGCAGCAGCAGCTAGAATTTGAAAGTTGTGCTGCGTGTCCTTCTTGCTCTATCGCTTTTTCTGGATCCAACAAAGTTCGACACCACTGTCACATGACTGGTAACTTTGTTTCTGCACTTTGCTCTCCTTGCAATCTAAAACTCAAGTTTCGCAAACCCACCAAATCTAGGAAAGGCAAATCTGCAAACTATCTTCTGCCCGTCATCTTCCATAACCTTAAAGGATACGATTCTCATCTTATTCTTAAAAACATGACAAGGGAGTTTGCAGAGCAAGAAATAAATGTCATTGCAACCAACATGGAAAAATATCTTTCGTTCGATGTGAATAATATTCGCTTTTTGGATTCCCTCCAATTTCTAAACTGCGGTTTGGACGTGTTGGTCAAAAATTTATCGAAAGAGGATGATTCGAAATTCAAACATTTGCGTCGAATTTTTCCGGCCGAGTACAAATTGCTTTTGCGTAAGGGGGTATTTCCCTACGAGTACATGACTTCGGCCTGCAGAATGACGGAAAGGACTCTGCCTCCCAAAGGCCGTTTCTTCAGTAAATTGACCGACGAGGACATTTCGCAGGACGACTATGAATATGCTCAGAAAATTTGGCAGACTTTTAATATGACGACTCTCCAAAACTATCACGATCTGTATTTGAAGACTGATGTCATTTTATTGGCCGATGTTTTCGAATCGTTTCGTGTCATGTCCTTGGACTTTTATAAACTGGACCCGCTTCATTATTATAGCAGCCCTGGACTTAGCTTTGACGCGTGTTTGCGCATGACAAATGTAAATTTGGACTTGATTACGGACCCGGACATTTACCTGTTTGTGGAGCGGGGCATGAGAGGCGGCGTATCGATGATTTCTAATCGATATGCAAAGGCCAATAATTCGTATCTCGCCCAAGGATACGACCCAAGCAGTCCAAACAGCTACATCATGTACTTGGATTGCAACAATCTCTACGGCTACGCCATGTCCGAACCGCTCCCGACGGGTAAATTCAGATTTTTGACTGAAGACGAAATTGCCGACTTTGATTTGGACACTAAATCGACAGACGACGATTTGGGATATATTTTGGACGTGGACTTGGACTATCCTTCTCATCTTCACGACGATCACAACGACTATCCCCTTGCTCCAGAGACGCTTCACATACGACCTGACATGATATCCCCGTACGCAAAGTCCGTTTCGCAGAAAATTTCGAGTAAAATCGGTACCGGCGTCACAAAATTGGTGCCCAATCTCATGGCAAAGACCCGGTACGTCGTTCATTACAGAAATTTGCAATTCTATTTGAAAAAGGGGCTTCGTTTGACCAAAATTCATAAAATCCTTGAGTTTCGCCAAAGTCGGTGGCTGAAGCCATATATCGACTTTAACACTTCCAAACGACAAGTTGCAAAATCTTCATTTGAAAAAGATCTCTTTAAATTAATGAACAACTCAATTTACGGTAAGACGATGCAAAACAACAGGAAGCACCTTGCCGTGAAGCTTGTCACCAACGCGAAACGAGCCAAACGTTTCGTGGCCCGTCCCAATTTTGAGTCCTACAATATAATAAATGACGATTTGACAGTGATAAAATTAACAAATTCCAACGTTTACCTCAACAAGCCCCTTTACGCCGGTATGTGCATTTTGGATATTTCAAAATTGAAAATGTACGAATTTCATTACCAACATATAATACCCATTTATGGATCTGCCTGCAAACTCCTTTTCACAGACACTGACAGTCTTTGCTATCATATCTTTACAAAAGACATCTATCTTGACATGCAGCACAACCTAGACGAGTACGACACTTCCGATTACCCCTGTGAGCACTTTTTGCACAGCCGCTCCAACGCAAAAGTAATTGGGAAGTTCAAGGACGAATGCAATGGCGATGCTGTGATTGAGTTTTGTGGGCTTCGCTCAAAAATGTATAGTTTGTTGTTGGCCGGGGAGAAGGAGAAGAAGACTGCCAAGGGGATCAAACGGGGCTTTGTCAAGAAATGTATTAGACACTCGGAATATCGAGCCTGTATCCTGGAAGAGAAGCCCACTAGTTCCAAATTCTGCGTTATTCAAAGTAAGAAGCATGAGCTGCATACCGTGGAGTTGCGAAAGGCGGCGCTTTCCCCCTACGACGACAAGCGATATCTTTTAAATTCGTCTGAGTCCTTAGCTTACGGCCATGTGAATATTCCAAATGTACATATTGTACATACTTTGTAGTTAGTTGAAATGTGAAAAAGTCGACGTATATTGTAAATAATGACCTCTGCGAAAATCAAGACTTCTGTAGATATTTGAACTATGCGACGAGCATTGTAAATAAATGAAGACATTGCACCATCGCGCAAGATATTGCGCAATCGCAGTATTCGAACGTTGTAAATAAATGAATACTATTCGAAAAAATTGATGACCTCTGTAGATATTTGAATTATGCGACGAACATTGTAAATACCTGAAGATATTGCACCATCGCGCAAGATATTGCGCAATCATATTAATATAAAGATTGTTTAATGCTTGTATAATAAAGAATTGCTATGAAAAATATCGTGTTTGTTCATTCATACTTAGAAATTTCCTATTAGCAAGATTCTCATATTCTGATTGTGCCTGGGTTTTGGGCTAGAATGGAATTCGCACGCTGATTGACCGCTGGTTCCTGGGTTAAGCGGATCTCGCACTCTAATTGGATGCCGCTTCCTGGGTTGTTGCGCTTCTCGCTTCCTGCTTGGTCGCTCTTAGGAATTCTCGCATTCTGATTGGGCGCGAAGTTTCCTGGGCTATTGTGGTTCTCGCTTCTGGATTGTCTGCAGGGTCATGGGCTGTGGCGCTTCTCGCTTCCTGATTGGTCGCTCTTAGGATTTCTCGCATTCTGATTGGCCGTCGCATTTCCTACCCTATAGCACCAAGAGCCAGAAAATTAATATATTTAATTATTATATTAGTTAATTAACATATTAATTATCATAATATTACGTTCGCAGCGCCGATGACGCACCCTCGCGCGGGCGGGCGGGTGGGCGGGCCGCTAATTAGGACTCCCCGGGCCTTTGTTGCGCTAATTAGGGGTAGATAATAGCTAACTAATTACTAATAATAGCTAACTAATTACTAATAATCGCTAACTATATGAGTTGCCGGTACCGTTGTTGTGCGATTTAGGGTTATGTGCGCCTTTGTTGTGCTAATTAGGGCTATGAGCCCCTTTGTTGTGCTAATTAGGTGTAGATAATTAATAACTAATTACTAATAATATCTAATTAGTTACTAATAATTGATTATATTATAAGCTAATTGATCTAATTAAGATAATTGACCTAATTAAGATAATTGACCTAATTAAGATAATTGACCTAATTACATAACTAATTATTAATAATAGCTAACTAATTACTAATTAATTAATAGTTAGTATTAATACTAACAGGTTCAGAACCTGTGGTCCTTACCTACTCATATCGTCTTGCGTTGTAAAAAACCCAACATTTTCACACATTTTAATTTATTTTGAGCACTTCCGGTCATCAAAAAACAAATTATTTAGTATCAGAAAATAGCCCTAAATGCCCTCTACAGAATGGCATAATTAATTTCTATTAAAAAATAAATTATGGATAAGTTATAATAGCAAAAACATGACAATTTTATGAAAATAAAACACCTTTATATATATATTAATTTATTTTGAGCACTTCCGGTTGTCAAAAGACAACTCATTGAGCACGGAAATGTAGCCCCACATTCCCTCTATAGAATGGTATAATTTGTGTCTCTTAATATTAAAGGGCCGAAAAGTTACAGACGATATTCTAGGGGGGGTGGTATCCACACCCCCTGGTACCTTGGGTATATCGGGTGTAACTTTTGAACGGTAGGGGGCATCATCAAACATTTTATCTCAAAATGTGTCCCAATGAACCCTCTACAGCTACCAATTTTTTCAAAATTTTATTCCAGACGGAACGCGTTTGATTTGCGAAAAACCTAGGGGGGGTGGCAACCACCCTCCCTTGGTAGCCCGAGGGTTAAATTTAAAATTTCACTCTGCTAGAAATAGCTTTTTTTCTTTCGTTCAATGCAGTTTCTATAATTTTGTTCTGTTGAGCCTGATAGATGGATACTCATAACTATTTTAGTGCCATTTCAATTAGAATTACGTTAAGACCACTGAATTATTGGTGCCGACCTCCGGGCTTGAACCTTCTTGAATTTGCAAGTAGCTAGGATAATGCAAAGCGACAATAGTGGTTTCTTTATTGTTGAAGACCGTGATTATTCAAAATAGCAATAGCAATGACGATTTCTATGACACCGTATACAGGGACTTCTCAGATACAACTGGCAGCAAGTTGGGCAGAAGTTGGACGCGAAAGACGTCTTACGAATATACAAGTTCCAAAAAAGTGTTTTATTTAAGCCTAGTTATGATTCTTCATTTAACATTATATCTTTCGGAAGTAGTTTTCTCCTTCGTTTAATACAATTTCGAGGATGCAGTTTGCATTGTTGTCCAATGTTTGAAAATACAACTAGAATCGCAGTTTCAGTTTGACGTTACTATGTGATAATAAAATCATTAGGCGTCGATCTCCTCCTCCTCCTCTATCCAGATTTGCTTCTTGCACTGTCGTAGTTCCAGTATCGGATGTGTAAATATCACTTTACTTCATCAGTATCATTATTCCCAAGTTTTTAAGTCATCTTATGACATAAAAGTCCGTTGACAACAATGCAGAACATGCACAATGCCATGTAAACAAGAAACGTTGAGTGGTGTCAAACGGAGCAATAGAATAAAATTAATATTCAGTTTCTTAAAATTAATTTTTAAAAAGTTGAAAACAAAATTTTGAGGAATACGAAAAACAAAAGTTTGTCTTCGGCGGCTATAATCCCACGCAGGTAAATTTAAAAGTAACAAAAAGGTTAAAAGAAGAAACATCAGCTACAAATACACAAAACCTATAATTATAATTACGATTATGATCATCACATTGTAAACTCATTGCATTTTTAATTAAACTCCGCCACTGGTTGCACTCTGCCAGTGCCAGTCCAAAGTCTGGACAAAGGAGGAGGGCATCGCTAATGATCCTTGCAATCACACAGTATCCTAAACTGTTACTGCTACTACCTAATGTCTATTTAGTTCAACTTGTGATCTTATTTGCATTTCTTCTTACAAACCACTATTATATCATATCAATGTGAAAGCATTAATGTATTATATTATGTTATTGTGTTATACGAACGATGAGAATCCATCTGAATAACCTCCGCCGAAGTCAGCAGTCATACCATAATTTATAGTCAAGGTCCGTATACTATACGGACCTTGACTATAAATTATCTTATGGCGTGTACAAGGTTAACATAATTTATAATTATATGATTTATTGCGTGGCAAGTTGGTGTCGGATTATGTTCAGTGGCATGTAGCCGTATGGTTGCA
>OX457040.1:3379209-3601709 GCA_949752735.1 Lumbricus terrestris | reverse complement strand
TCAAATTTCAATCTGATATAGATAATGTAAGCTCTTATTAAAGGTGTTTAATTCCAGCATTTAGACAGGCCTTCTATTCACTTTCTGTCCTTCAGATGTGGTTTCATTTCTGCGTTCGAATACAATTTAGAGAAATTTGCTTCTTCGCTTCATTGACCGTCATGCCTTCTATTGCATGACATTTTTCGTGTACAGAGAACTTACTCGATAAAAAAGTACTGGGCATTACAATTGGTGAGCGCATATCGACAAAACGGTGCAGGCCAAAACGGCGCAGTACAATGATTAGGCCTATGATAACCGTCTAGTGCAGTGGTCTCAAACTCACGTCATTATGTGGACCACATTTGGAAATTTACAATGGCTCGCGGACCGCAACATAAAATAATCATGCAAATGAGACTATTTATATATAATTTATAATAATTATATAAATTCAGCATACAATACTGTAATAATGATAACTACGATCCTGTTAAAATTTACATAATATTATATTTTCAGTGTAAGCCTAACTCTTTATGGAAACTCAGATTCACAATGATATGAAGTGCATCAATCGCCCATTTTAGTACCAGTAATACCTAAAACTAAACTTTTAGCAGCTTTAAATATCAAGGTTGGCCTATTGTCTCAGAGGTGATGTCAAGTGTGGCTTGTGCTGCTCATTTGACAACGTTTCCCATGGTAGGTCCTATTCGAGAGTATCAGTGTCTGGTTTTATCTCCTGAGATGCGACCAATCGGAGTAGGCCTATAGCTTGCACAATGCACACATATTTATCTGTAACTGCAGTCTTCTTCATTAATGAAGAAAGCAGTTCACATAAAAATACGTAGTTAGGCTACTGCCAAACATTGCAGTTATGCATGCGTGTTGCAGTACTGCAGGTGCAGATTTTGGAATTTATTCTGTGGTTGAAAGCCAAGAAAGTTCTAGAATTTCAGAATAACAACTACGTTTGCTCCATGCCTACTTCTGCTTCAGCATGTTATCGCATTGAAGGTCCATTAACTCCATCTGCAATCTGCATAAAATTATCAGTATCCTAGGCTACTATTGCAGAATATCCACAGCAAAAGGGAGTAGATAACAGTTCGAAATCTGAGTTAAATCGCAAAAAAACCAAAAAATTCGGGTTTTAACCGATTTTCTTTAAAAAAAATAAACAAACAAAAAGAAACCTGATAGCTGACGCGGGCAGCATTAATCGGGTCCACGGGTTGCAAGCAGCCCGCGGGCCGCGTGTTTGAGACCTCTGGTCTAGTGATTGTTTCTTATTAAAGAGCAAGATCACTACGAATTGAAGATTATGAGATATCGTTCCGGATTCCGGCAACGAGGCCATCCAAGTCAGAATACATTCGTTTAATTAGAAGTCGGATTGATATGAAATCATTTTCCTTAAATGGGCGCTGAATTGGTGGCAAAATTTTCTTTTATTCATTAACCCTTCGGAGGTGAGGTGACGATCTGTAACGCCAGAGGTGAGGTGGGGTTTGACAAACCTCAATACATATTTTCATTTTCAAGCCGCGATTTCAAATGAAAAATACTAAGTTGAGTTAAACTATTCTTCTATGTTCAATAATCAACTAAACAGACGATAACCACGAACAAATATTTGCTTTCAATCCTTATTAGATGGCCAGAAGGTGAACCCATCCAATGTGTACTTAACCCATGCAAGTTTGGGTCCTCATGTGCAACGTTATCAAATGCACGAATAACCATAATAATATATATATTTTTAATACAACATAAAATGTTTTAGCCATCACTGTCGTCAGCCTTCTCAATGCCAACACAGAATTGACGTGTTCAAGGCACACTCGCATGCCAAATCATGGTTCATAAAATCAACATATATAATTGTTTGTATACGAAAAAATGCAATTTCCTTTAAATATGCAACAAAATAAAAAAAAACTGTTCGTTCAAATTACCTGAAATTGTGGTAAAGTGTCCGTATTTCATATTCACAAAGGTAGAAAAAATTAATTAGAACTGGCTCCATGTTTTCCGCTAAAAATTTTAAGTAGAATGCCTCTGGGGTGTGTCACACCCCACCTCACCTCACATTAAGATTGCTGAGCGTTGGATCCTGTGCCGCGTCTCACTTGCTGTGCTCCACTCCTTCGAGTCTCCCGACAGCGAACAGTATTCTTAAGTCTTCCGATGATGACAGGCTGCCGTTTTAGCACCTGTAGTTATGGACAAATATCACGTTCTCCGCAAGTTCTTCTCTGATAGTCATACTGTAAAATAGGATTTTCGCTGAATCGTACATTTGAATCTACCAGTAAGAACAACAAGAACTCCACAACACTAATACTGTTCAAAAACATTTACTAGGTTTTGTCCGCCAATCACATTTCGCTTGTTAAAAATCGCGTTATAGAAACAGGTTACTAACTGTTATTGTTAATTATTAATAAATTTGACTTAATTTCAATAGATAGGGTTCCTTATTTTGACGATTGGTTGCCTGTCTGTGTCTCAGTCGATGTATACCTGTCTATCTGTCTCTGTCTCTGTCTCTGTCTCTGTCTCTGTCTCTGTCTGTCTCTGTCTCTGTCTCTGTCTCTGTCTCTGTCTCTGTCTCTGTCTCTGTCTCTGTCTCTGTCTCTGTCTCTGTCTCTGTCTCTGTCTCTGTCTCTGTCTCTGTCTCTGTCTCTGTCTCTGTCTCTGTCTCTGTCTCTGTCTCTGTCTCTGTCTCTGTCTCTCTCTCTCTCTCTCTCTCTCTCTCTCTCTCTCTCTCTCTCTCTCTCTCTCTCTCTCTCTCTCTCTCTCTCTCTCTCTCTCTCTCTCTCTCTCTCTCTCTCTCTCTCTCTCTCTCTCTCTCTCTCTCTCTCTCTCTCTCTCTCTCTCTCTCTCTCTCTCTCTCTCTCTCTCTCTCTCTCTCTCTCTCTCTCTCTCTAGCCCGGTGTCATTTTCTCTGTCCTTAATTAATCGTATAGCCGTTGTTCTCACTCCCTGTACGTCTGTTTGTCTATTCGTCTGTCTCTTTCAGTGTGTCCATCTGTTCGTGTCTATGTTACTCTTTCCTTGCTTCATAAATTCCACTAGCAGAAATTCGCCAGTTTAATTGATGATGACTTGTTTTCTACCGACTACAAATTAATTTATTATTGATTTTTTTATTGCATTATCTATTAATAACTAATACATTTTTAAAATTTGCAGGTAGTATAATACGTGTAGGTTGTCCTGTATTTGTGACAGTCAATTATTGATTTTTCAGATGATTAAGAATTTATGACTGATGTCAACTCTTAATAAAGGTGTTTACTACGAGACTTTTTATTACGTTATACTTATCGACATCTTGCGGTTAAAAAAAGGTGTCGACGTCTCCCACCTCCTTTACGCATGTTTGAGTCTGGCAATGCCAGGGGTCACAATGTACGGGTTTCTGTTTCTTCGCATCTCCTCCCAAAACCCTTCCCCTCTCGTCACACGCTTGTCTCCTCCAGAAACCTGGATCTTCCGCAGTGGATTAAACACTGGGGTTGCTCCGACTGGAGTAGTAATTAATCTCCTATTCTGAGCCCAAACTAGGTCAACTGACGTCAAAGGTCAAAGTTCAAGGTGATGATGCAATCATGTCAATGTTATTACATAATGAGGTCATGGTATGTAAGACAAGGTCAACTTCAAGGACCCTAAGTCTAACCTTTACCCTAACCCTGGAAATGTGGCCATGACCGGAAATGTAGCCAATTCCCTGGAACAACCGGAAGTGCTCACACTGGCTTCCCAGCGTACAGGAATCAACAATGGGCTTTGTATTGACCTCCAGGCACTCTCTTCCACTCGTTCTAAGAAGCAGCACAAAGCGTTTAAATTAATATTTCTTCGTAGCAGTAGTTGCAGTTTAACTTCACCGTGTGGCAATAAAGACCCTCCTCCTTTATCCAGGCTTGGGACTGGCACTGGCAGCATGCAACCAGTGTCGGATTTGATTTTACTTCATAAATCTATTTTATCCTTATAATTTCAGTGAGACATGAAATTAAGGAGTGAGGCTGCTGGAAACCTGCCCTCAAAATATGCCGAGGCAAAGTGAATGCAGTCTCTTATGCTTCATATCATTTGCACCTTAAGGACAAACTTAATGGAGTGCTCCTTTTTATTACAGCGGAACACTGAGTGTTTGATCGAATTATTGTATATTGGTTGATTAATTTCTGTATCATTTTAAGAGATGACTAATTAGGTGTACATTGTGTTTGCGATGGCGATCTGTGAGAGTTCGGATAGTTGCGGTGTCGATCACTGCAGTTGTTTTTTCTGACGACATCGTTCGTCTCCAGAAATCTTTTGCTGATGATATGTACACTGTGGTTCAATAAAAAAGAATAAGCCACATTGTTTTCGTATATCTCTAATGCCTGCTGACTGATCATAATAAAATGCTCCCAATATTTAGAGAATTGGACCACCAATAATTATGATTGTAGCATAACACGCTATAAATTTAACGGATAGAAAAGATATGAATCTTTCAACTTCATCTGCCGAAATCAATGCTAGTTACTGAGCACAAACATGCAATAACCGCATGCAGTCTATGCAACTTACATAGCATTATGACATTCCGTGGCGAAGGTGTTTAATTCACTTTTTTGGTCAGGAATAGTTTCCACCGTCCAGCGACAACTTGCGGTCTAACTGTAGTTCACAATCATCACCTGACCTTATTCAGACATTTTTATCAAGCTTCGCAATGGTTCATTCTAAATATCCAACTACGTTTTAAGACTACCAGGGTAATTGAAGTCCACCTTATAATATCACTTTACCCAGCTATGCAGAGCAAAGCGAAAGTGTTGTAATCTATAATTAAGTTAGCAAGTATTTTCTTTAAACGCAACACTGTGCAATGTGCATGACAGGTTTAATACATTGAAACAACTGAACAAAAAATCTTTAAAAGACAAGCAAGTAATCGTTTGTACATAGCGGAATCATTTGGTAGACCTACGGTTATCTGTTGATATAAATTAAACAAGGAGAGTTCTATTTAGAGATATACGCTAATAATTCTTTATTAAAATTGTTTGACTCCTTAAAATGAACCAATTTATAAAGATTGTCTATAACATGTTTAAATCTACCTGAGCATTCGCATTTTTCAGTTATTAATGATATTGTAATGCAGGTGAGCCTTAGAACGTTTTTCTCTGCTAAAAAGGAGACCACTGGATTCATCACAGGTGGAATATCGAATCAAGCCCGCAACATTGAAAGAGGGCTATTAGTTTAATATTATTTTGTTTGTGCCGCTTTTATCAAGCGGGATCATTTTGTCGCCCTTTGTCTTAGGACAATCTGCAGGTAGAGATTAAATGAAGTTCTGATTACAGTAATATAAAACGACGATATTGACGTTGCATTGTGTTGATTTTTATAGAAGCTGTGATTTCTTATTCAAGGTGTATAATTGCAGTCTTCAATTGCTTATTTCTAACTGCACTATTTTATCAGTCTTGACTATAATAATTATTATGATCTTCCAGCACAATCTATAAGAAGTCACAAGCGACGAGTTTTCAGGATAGTTACTTCTTTCTTTATACGTCGAATGCAAAATGATATATTAGTTTCCGCTTCAAAAACTCTACATCATCAATGTTCAACAGGGTGGCCCCTGTAGAGTGCGAGAGGTAGTGAGTTCGAGCCGGCGTTTGGCGGATTTGCTTTGTAGGCTGCCATTGGCGCCATAGGTATATTGCAGGCGGTCTGCTCAATTAGTATAGTTAAGATTTGTGTATTCTGCGATCTCCGTTCTTGTGAATTGTTTAAACTGCATAATTGTAAATTGTAACCGGTTGCGGTTTGTCAACCGGATTGTTAATAAAGAGAACAAAGAGAATATTATTAACATGTTGTTCAATTCAGCTGTGGCCGCACGACATCAGGACATCTCTTAAATCTAATCGCAGCTGATTTCGATCTGATTTCGTCGCCGTTTGTAAGAGTCACGATTGCAACCAGCGTTGCCACTCTAAAAAAATGAAAAACCCAAGTTGGAGGCTCGAAAAAACCCAAGAAAACCCAAGTTCAGCAAATCTTTCGAAAATGTCAAGAATTTCCAGCCCGAAAAATCTTTTTTCAGTCATCCGGCACAAATCTGTCGAAAAATTTTCAAAATTTGCCGTCCGAAATTTCTGATGACTTTTTTATGATGACATTTTTTAGTCATCCGCCACAAATCTTTCGAATTTTTTTCAAAATTTCCCGAAAATGTCCAAAATTTACCGAAAAAGGTCCAAAATGCACCGAAAATGTCCAAAATTTCCCGTTTTCTCCGTCAAAAATAACCCAAGCAAAAAACCCAAGTTTCTCCAGAAAAACCCCCATTTCCCAAGTTCGGATCGAAAAACCCAAGATCTTGTGAAAAAACCCAAGGAGTGGCAACGCTGATTGCAACGTCTGTCAATTATTATACTTAAGGATAACCTATGGTATTAGAGGCCGTTGGTGTCATTTAGTCCAACACCGTAGTCCAACAATGGCGAAAAGTGTGTTTGACTAGCATTCGACAGGTCAGGGATTCAAATCCAAGTATGGGCAGAAATTTAGTTGATTCAACTCAGCTATGATGAAGACATTGACCTACATACACTGTCAGTGAGAAGCCATTGATAGGACTGCCATCTTTCCCCCAAATGTCGAGGGTAGTAGAATGAGTAGAGATCTTGAAGAGGCGCTATATAAATTTATGTGATTGAAGTATCTGACGCTTCATCAAGGACACCCTCAGGGCCAGCTTAATGCTACTTCTCTTTCAACGGTGCACAGATCGCTACATATGATTTTATATTGGTTGGTTAACTGCTGTATAACGATTATGTATAACTAAGAAAGTTAGTCGCCTTGTAGCGGTAAGAAGTAAGTTTAGTTCACTGATGATGTTTTTCGTTTGCGTCAATCTTCTGTCGATTGCAATGATTGAACCCGGACCAAGACCATCCATTAAATAAGCACTCTGCCTTTTATATAGCATTAGGATATAACGTAGCAAAGGTGTTTAATTCAAGTTTTTTTAATTTTATTTACAGTTTCCACAGCTCAACGACAATTTGCGGTCTGACTGCAGATTACACCACTTTACCTTATTTTAGACATTTTATCACGTCCCGCAGGTGTTGATTTCAAGTGTTTAACTACATGTTAGGGTTGAAAAATTCATCTAGGCAGACCTTATTGTCTACATCAACTAATTAAGATAAGATAAGATAAGAATATTCTTTAATATACCAATTGCTATCCGCATTTTGGTGTACATACAAAGTATAATAAACAAACGTACATAATTTCTATATCCAAACAATGTCAAAGTGTTTTAGAATAGCATAAAATCCTAAGTCCAAATCCAATATAAATTTTAAATTAAAAAAAGTTCTTTTAATGACCAACAATCTATGCTGCACTTTGGTTTATATAGTATTACATTTAAATATGATAAAGCATCCTTGTTATAAATGATTTCCTCGTTAGGTTGTCCGCCCTAGGAATGATTCGGTCATGTAGTCTTGGCCTCATGGAATAAGGCTGGGGCCTCAATGGTGGGAGGAGTGGGTTCAATACATGTCCTGGATTAAGTAGGAGGGCAGCGAAGAGTCTCCCGTCCGCCGTGCTACACAGAGCCTCGAATGTAGGATTGTCCTCAGGAAGATAGTGCAGTCGGATCAAACGGTCCAATATGGCCTGCACTCTGCCGCGTTCCTGTTGCCCTGCAAATCCCCACCATGCCGGGGCCGCATATAACATGCGTGCCACTGTGGTCATCCTACAAACGTCATGCAGGCTTGGTCCCTTGAGGCCGTGTGCAGTCATGATTCGCAAGGCATAAAGCGACTGTCTTGCCTGGATGCATATTCGCCTGATATGGGCTTCAAACCCTAGGTTTTCAGTCACGACAACCCCTAAAATCGTCATACTTTGGACCCGAATAAGACCCGGAATCTCTGCTGGAGCGAACTGCAGCATTCCTCGTCCCGGACGGTGAACAACCATCTCCTGAGTCTTTCTTTGATTGAGAGTCAAGTTGCAGCGTTTGGCCCACTCCGTTACATGATCTAGTTCTTCCATAATCGTGTCACTGTTGATGGCTGGTACCAACAGGTAAGTATCGTCAGCGTATTTGGCCATGCGGTTTCTGGGACGTACTGTTTTGAGTTTCGAAATGGCCGTTAGAAAGTTCAAAGGACCCAGACCAGATCCTTGAACAATGCTAGCGTTGATGTCAGCTGCAACCGAGACCAATCCATTGTATTTTGTTACATGTCTGCGGTTTGTGAGGAAGGTCACAATCCAGTTGTGTACACAGTCAGGAATGGGCAGTTCGGCCAATTGCTCCGCAAGATACGCATGTCTGACCATATCAAAAGCTTTAGAGAAGTCGAGAGCTATCAAGTGAACGTAAAGGTTGTCTTTGAGAAGCTCCAGAAGACCCTCAGTCAATGATATAAGGGCTGCGGTGGTAGATCCGGTGGGGCGGAAAGCATACTGATCTGAGAATTGATGGTTTGAGCAAGGGTCCGTCAGAAAAGGATAAAAGAAACGGTGCGCTATGATCTTCTCCAAGAGTCGGCATAGAATGGACGTAACAGAGATCGGGCGAAAGTCGACAGCTTCCAAAGGATGAGAGATCTTAGGTACCGGTGATATTGTACTTGCCTTCCACTGCGGCGGAACATATGCATAATGGATCGACGAGTTGAATAGCACTGCGACAGGCTCAGCAAGTAGGTGTGCCGCTCCCTTGAGCATCCACGCTGTTAGTCCATCAGGACCCGCAGCTGTGGCACCAGTAGATGCTAACAACCTGTAAACAGTATGTGCATCCACATACTCCCTTGTTTCATCCATGACTGTTGTTTTTAGCTGAGGAATATCGTAATGTTCATCTGTAGAAATAGAGCAGAAGTGTTGATTCAATGTCTCTGCAGTGACTTTACAATCCGAGTGGGGAGTATTCATGCGGTCGCTTCCTCGCAGCCGATTTACCTCCTGCCACATCGCACGTGACCCTCGTTTAGCTCTGTCAAAAGTTTTGCTATTAGCTCTGATGATAATTCGGTTTATCCTCTCAGATAAAGATGACGCAGCATCCGTTCTTTTTTGCTTAAGCAGCTTGTTCCGTTTCCTCAACAGGTGCTTGACAATCGGAGTCATGAAGGGCGGGTCTCTCTCTTTAATTGTGATACTCCTGACTGGAAAGTAGAGGTCAGTGGACGCATTGATGTAATCGTAGAAGGCCTCGAAGGCCTTTTCTGGAGATGGGCTCTTTGTGATGAATGACCAATCTTGCGCCATCAGATGGGACTGGAAGGATGCATTCTGATTTGGCGTCCTCGGACGTTAGAACTTCACCTGCCGTCCATCAACACGCGCTCCAGATCCCACGGTCTCAGAGTTTGGTGGAGTTGCCAGAATTGCCAAGTGCTTCGTTTTTATTGTTGATTTCACTCCAGTACAAGCTTCATACAGATGCTTGACTGAAGTGTATATTCGGTCAAGAGAATGGCCCTCATGCGATGGTCCATCAAACTCAACGGATAGTCCCATTTCTAAAAACCTCGAAGATGGAAGCTGATTAAAGTCCCCAGCAATAATAATTGTCATGTCCTCCGGTTTTGCGCAGATCTCCTCAATCGTGGAGTCTATACTGTCTATGAGGAGGTCAGTGCAGTATGTTGGTTTTGGGGGATGATAAACAGCACCGACGTAGTAAGGCCGCGAACCCTTTTCAACCCTGAGCCACAAGAGTTCAAAATCACTCTCATAGATGGTTGTGGGTCGGAAGATTGAAGGGAGTAGTTGATCCCTGCAATAAATTGCGACTCCGCCCCCACGCCTTCCCAGCCGGTCCCGTCGAAAGAGGCGATAACCAGCAACAGCCATTGAAGAGTCGGTGTGCTTTTCCTTCAGCCAACTCTCAACAACTATGGCAACATCAGGTTTGTAGGCTATAATGTCTGCAGTAAAGTGTTCAATTGCGTGGGGCTTCGCCAGGCTCGTCGAATTGATTAAGTAGATTGATGGGGCATTTAACAGAGTATAATCGTTTCTTTGCTGTTGGCAGATGTGGTTGGTAAGTTTTGGCCTAATCAGAGCACAAGGTGTCTTCACTGGCCTTCGCACGATTGGAGTTTTTCTATGGATACTGACAATGGTCCCAATTGGAAGCATATCCTCGTCTCCCTCCTGTACGTTTCCTACACAAGATCGCACGGTGATCTTTTGACCGTACAGCGCTTGTGAGGTAGCATTTCTCCTTGCTTGAACGGACCTCCCTCCTCTTCGCCCCCGAGACCGACGCTGCAGTACAAGCTGCTTAACGTTATGCCGAGTGGCCGCCGGGACTACTTTTGAAACTGACGCTGTTTGCAAGTGACGTAGGATATCGCTGTCGTAACGCACACGCGAGCGTGGTATGCATAACGTAGTCCGATTAATTTCCATGTTTCATAGTTTATATTGTTGAAATTCCGTGAAATATATTTCAAATATCATTATTTAATTTACAAAGCGTCAGCGTTGTAACCAGTCTTATTAAGTTGGAAAGTATTTTCTTAGACGCACAACTCTGTTCATGGAAAGCTAAATACATTCAAATAAAGAAACAAAAACACATTGTGTATACGAGTGAGCAAGTAGCTGGTTGGATGTGACGGGTCATTATATATACAGGAGAAAGTTAGAGTTGATTTCACGAAGAGCTTAACAATATCTATGGGGCAACTTGTGTCATCAATCGTTGACAGAATGTTGCGGTGTGTCGATCCTCATCAGCGGATTACGGTTGACTTCTAGTTCTCTCTTCACTAGATGCAGGTTAACCCTCAATGGGTCCTTGGGGTGCAATTGCACCCCAAGCCCGTTTCCATGGCTACTGACGTGTTATTATCAACATTTCAGCAGTGATCTTCTAGGACATTGTAAGTGTACCATTCCCCCCTCTAGTCATGCAAAAAACGATTTTAAAAAAGTCGACGTCAATTTTTACCAGCACATTTTTATCTGGGGTGCAATTGCACCCCAAGTATATGACGTTCATATGATGAACAAATTCAGGTAATTCGTGAAAATTACTGCATTAATTTGTTATGTTACTATATTTGTATGTGTGTATATATCATATGTATGTATGTATGTATGTATGTATGAATGTATGTATGTATGTATGTATGTATGTATGTATGTATGTATGTATGTATGTATGTATGTATGTATGTATGAATGCATGCATGCATGTATGTATGTATGCATATATACATGTGTGTATGTATGTATGTACGTATTTATCATATGTATGTATGCATATATGTAAGTATGCCTTTAGACCTATGTATGCATGTATGCATGTATGCATGTATGCATGTATGCATGTATGTATGTATGTATGTATGTATGAATGTATGAATGCATGCATGCATGCATGTATGTAAGCATATATACATGTGTGTGTATGTATGTATGTTTGTATTTATCATATGTATGTATGCATACATGTAAGTATGCCTTTAGACCTATGTATGCATGCATGCATGCATGCATGAATGCATGTATGTATGTATGTATGTATGTATGTATGTATGTATGTATGTATGTATGTATGTATGTATGTATGTATGTATGTATGTAAGTAAGTATGTATGTATGTATGTATGTATGTATGTAAAGAACATGTATGTGTATATGTATATATCATATGTATGCATATATGTAAGTATGCTTGTAGGCTTATGTATGCGTGCATGCATGCATGTATGTATGTATGTGTGTATGCATGTATGTATGTATGTGTGTATGTATGTATGTTAGTTTGTAGGTATGTATTTATGCATGTATGTACGCATGGATGTACGTATGCATGTTTGAATGTACTATGTAGTCTGCACGTACGCATGTATGAATGTTTGTATATCTGTATGCATATATGTATGTATGTGTGTATGTATGTATGTATGTATGTATGTATGTATGAATGTATGTATGTATGTATGTATGCATGCTTATGTATGTGTGTATGTATATATCTTATGTATGTATGCATATATGTAAGTATGCATGTGGACCTATGTGTGTATATGTATGTATGTATGCATGTATCGTGATGTTTGTACGTATGTCTGTATGTATGTATGTATGTATGTATGTGTGTATGTATGTATGTATGTATGTATGTATGTATATATGCATGTATGTATTTATGTTTGTATGTATGCATGTTTGCATGTATGAACGTATTATGTAGTATGCCCGTATGTATGTATGTATGAATGTAGGTATGTACAAGTGTACATACAAACATACATACATGCATATATACATACATAGACATACATGCATACATACACATAGGCATGCCTACATAGGATATATACATGCATATGTACATAGGCTATATACATACGTACATATATGCATACATGCATGCTTACATACGTACAAACAAATAGGGGTGCAATTGCACCCCAAGGACCGGGAACGTAACTTTCTGACGTGGACCCATTGAGGGTTAAACTGCTCAAACGAATTTGCAATATCAATTAAAACACCTTTATTAAGAGAACTCACTTTACTATAATAATTGCCTGAAATATGTAACGTTAAAAAAACACTGCAGCGGATTACGCTTCTGTTGACTGTCCGAAATCAGACGTTCGGGACAGGGATTGCTCCGGAGGTGACATCGTTATCTACCATCAGTTCCTCCAACCGCCTTCGAGGAGCTGGCTGTCTCAGTGTCGTCGTCGTCGCATGGCCCTCGGACTGTTCTCAACCATGGGCGGAGTTTGGTTTCCGTTCTTGGAAGGGCTAAAGACTTCTGGGGGGGGGGGCTAAACCCGGGGAAAGACAATATTTACACGGCAAAAAAATTAATATGGGTCTGCTTGGGGGGCTTAGCTCCCCCTAGCCCCTGATAAACTCCGCCCATGTTCTCAGCATCTACTGAGACATCGTCAGCAGCCTTATTGAGCTCACGACATTGCCTACGAAGGTTGCTCTACATAACACAGCTGGTTATTGCTGGTGATCTCAACATCGAGAATCCGGGCAACCTATCTATAGATTTCAGTTGAGTTCGCGACCATTACTGGGCAGATTGGTCTGTTCCAACACGTGACAGATCCAACTCATCAAATTGAAGGTTTGTTCGATGTGCGGCCTCTAACTGCCCACTGCCTTCATAAAATGATACCATTCTATTTTGTTAATCGGGTTCCAGGAAAGACAACATCTTCTTGTAACCATCTTCATAATCTTTATCATCCTCATCGTCTTAATCTTCGTCCTCCTCTTCTTCTTCATCCTCGTCATACTATTTATCATCATCATCATCGTCTTCTTCTTCTTTCCTTTTCTTTTTTTACTCTGATTTGTACAGGATTTATTCTGCGGTCTGTTAAATTCTTATAATGTATGATGACGTCAAACACAACTTAGCCGCACGATATCAATGAAAGTTGGTACTTGGTAGTTATACTTCTAATTAAAAGCGTCAATCGAACACCTTTGTTTAGATATGTCATAGCTCTATAATAATTCTTGCCTGCACAAACTTTTAAATTTATTCCTTAGATTTGCTTCAGACGATGTTATCGCATTTCAGAAATGAGTTATTTACAGCTGTTGAAGTCTTTTATTACAGGTGTCTAATTCTGGCCTATCTTTAGGTTTCAGGTTTAACGACACCTTGCGATAACAGAGGACTTTGTCGTCAGCAGAAATTATTGAATAGTTCTCACTAGTTGCTCTAATCGTAATCGTATCGTAATCTCGAAACTTCTACAGCGCCCACAAAAGCCAAGTCGCGGGAACTAGCTTATTAACAACCGCTTGATCAAAACAAAATCGATAGGTAGCGGGTCAAGTCCGGAGAGTCAGGCAGGCAGATAGATGGACGGCTAAGGTGGGTGATGTTTAGAGTTGAAATGACGAGGGATGTGAGGAGAAGAGTAAGAATCAGGATAGGATTTGTGAAAGAGCAATGTTTTCAGTTTTGAGTGAAAGACCTGTGGGGAGATAGCGAGAGGTGGAGTTTTGGTGAGTTCGTATATATGATGGGTCGGAAGTTTGCCGAAGTGCTGGCGGAAGTTTGTTCCAGAGAGGTGGAACGGCAATGGCTATGGAGCGGTTTGCGAATTTCAGTGATGAAGTGATGGGAGGGCGAAGCAGTGTAATGGATGATGAGGAGCGTGTTGAACGAGGTGGCTGGATGGTGAACAATTGACGAAAGTAGAACGGCTGGGATGATTGAAGTGTATTGTATGTGAGTGAGAGGACTTTGTATTCGACGCGTTCAGATATTTTGAGCAAGTGAAGTGATTTCAGGAGAGGAGTGATGTGGTGACGTTTGGGGATTTTAGTGACCGCACGGGCGAGGGCATTCTGGATAGCTCGGAGACGGTTAATTTGGGTGAAATGAATGTTTAGGAAGGGAGAGTTGCAGTAGTCAAGTTTTGAGTGAACTATAGATGTGGCGATTGTGGATGCAGTTTTGAAGTCAAGCATGGGGCGGATTCTGTGTAGGTCGCGGATATGCATGAAGCAAGAGCGAGAGAGATGGGTGATGTGATCAGAGAAGCTCAAGTTTTGGTCGAAAATAACACCTAGGTTTCTGACATGTGAATTTGTAGTAATTGTGTTTGTGGATGCAGAGTCAAGGTGGTTGATGGATATTGAAGGATCTGGAATTTCCTTGAGTTGCTCACGCAGGCCTACAAGAATAAATTCAGTTTTGGAGGGGTTCAGACACAGGAGATTTGAGGTCATCCAAGAGGTGATTTGGGTGACCACACAGAGAAGATTATCTATGGATTCAGAGAATCTGCTTGGAGAGAAAGAGATGAATAATTTGGTGTCGTCACCATATAGATGATGGTCGACTGCGAATGCTTTTATGAGTGAACTGAAATCGACCATGATAGCGTATCAGCGTTTATAATAGTTGGCATGCTTTATTATTATTATGAACTCTTCTATATATATTACAAGCAAGTGCATCGCTTGTTATGTATTGTGTGATAAGACAGATGATTAGCGTAGCC
Organism: Lumbricus terrestris; assembly: GCA_949752735.1. Classification (NCBI taxonomy): domain Eukaryota; kingdom Metazoa; phylum Annelida; class Clitellata; order Crassiclitellata; family Lumbricidae; genus Lumbricus; species Lumbricus terrestris. Next base: position 3,586,641 of record OX457040.1, on the reverse strand, counting down.
CTTCTCCTTTCCTCAGACATGGCGTAAAATGAGGCTGGCACAAGCTGGACCAAGCATTGACACTTCTAATATTGACGCATGGATGGATTGATCGACAGTTTAATTAACGTCAACTCAATGAATAATTTAGAGAAAGGTCTATAATTCTGTTACGTGTTTGAAATTCATGGTTATTATTGTATAATGTGCCATCCTATTTAAGGTGTGTTATTCGATGCGATTTTGATAGCATTTGATAGACTGTCTGCCTGTTCGTATGCAATGTTATGAAAATGAGGACACTAACAATGGCTGGCTTACTATTAGCTCTACTCTCTTTCCTCCTCCGTATCTTTGCTTTGTCTTAATAATCATCATCATCACCATCAACTCCCTCCCACCCCTCCCCTCATCGTCGTCGTCGTCATCGGCATCGGCATCGGCATCCTTATTGTCGTCTTGATCTTTGTCTTTCTCATAGACTTCAACATCTTCTTATATCCTTCATCCTTATAATTATTCTACACTAGCTGTACCCGGCCACGCGTTGCTGTGGCTGAAAAGACTCCCCCTTCCACCCTCCCTCTCAACCTCCCTTCCTCTGCCTCCCCTCCCATCCCCTCTTCTCCTCTACCCTTCCCCTGCCTCACACCCTCCCTCCCGTTTCCTCCATCCCTCCCCTCGCTCCCTCCCACCCCTCCCCTCCTATTTCTCCCTCCCCTCCCTCTTTCTCCCGCTCCCTCCCCCCTTCCTCACTCACCCTTCTCTTCCTCTCCTTTGTCCCTCCGTCCTCCGTCCCTTCCCGTCCGTTCGTCCGTTGTTCGTCCGTCCGACCGTCCGCAAAACTCTCCGAGATCCTTGATTTTGTAAAAACCAACAGCTAGATAAATATATGCACCATAAAAGGACGCACGTATCTATGCGCTATAAATAGACGGCCGCAATCAAAGCAACGTCGGGTGAAAATTGAAATCGAAATCGATTAAATCGATCGCATAGTTGTGTTTTTTGGTCGTAAAGATTGCGCTTTTCCCCAAAAGGCATTATAAAAACCCGCTCATGTTCGAATGGAACGGTTTGCGAACATTTTCAAAGCAATCTGTCAAGAACTTTCCGAGTTCTGAGGTAACAAACGGTAACGTTTTACATTTTTATTTATATAGATTATCTTCATCGTCTTAATCTTCGTCATCTTCCTCTTCTTCGTCATCCTAATATTATCATCATCTTCTTTTTCTTCTTCCTTCTTCACTCTGATTTGTGTAGAATTTTCTGTGGCAGTGAAATTTTTTTAAGGCGTGATGATGTAAAATACTAAATAGTTGCACTATGTAAATGAAAGTTGTTATTATAATATATTAGTATACTTGCAATTAAAAGCGTGAATCAAGCATCTTTGTTTACAAAAAATAGCTATGATAAGCCTTGACTGAACGTTGTTCTGCATTAAATAATTATTAAGGCTATAGGTACCGTTGCCCTGGAAAGCCAAAACACAGTAATTTTGACTGTTATGGCTTACCAGTTACTGTGTTTGGCTTTTCAGGACTATAATAATATGACCAGGGACGTTAACAGATGATCGTTATCACATTTAATAAATTTATTTATTTATAGCTGCTATGGCCTACAATTATAAGAGGTGTCTAATTCTGGTCTGTCCTTTAGAATTCAGCGTTTAAACGACACCTTGCAATAATTCAGAACTATGCCGTCAGCAGAAATTATTGTATAGTTATCACAGTAACTGTTGCTCTAGCATAGCACATCCACGCTTATAGTTGATCTGCTTTATTATTAGGAACGCTTCTATATTATAGGCAAGCGCAACGTTTGTTGTGTATTGTATAATAAGACAGATGATTGGCGTATCAATCAATCAATCAATCAATCAATCAATCAATCAATCAATCACATAAATTTTATGCCCAATGAATGCATGTTTGTTTTTGCTTATATTGCGCATATAATTATGTTCTTTCTTGTTATTAGTTACTGAAGCACATAATAATATATGCATAAAACAAAACAATTTTTCTTCTTACATTAGTCCAAACTCACAGTCGTTAATGCATTGGCAGCCTTTGCATACAAATTCTATAAATGGCGCTTTGTTAGACCATATTACGACAGGTCTAAGTTAACTACACTGACAGCCTTTTGGTGGAATTTTGAATAACCAGATCTGGGGTATTTGATTATTTATACATCACCATGGCAAAGAAACATTCATGAACACGACGGCGAAGGTTATAATGTCGCGGACTTCACAGTTTGGACGACCTGACTCATGGACTTAAATGTTTCTTTGCCATGGTGATGTACAAATAATCAAATACCACAGATCTGGTTATTTAAGATCTTCATTTAATTTACATGACAATGTCTACGACTTTTCCTTTCCTACGTTCACCCTTCCAAATGCCTAACTTTTCTCATTGAGTTCTCAGCTTGTGGATAATTTTTCTGATCAACAAATTTTGATTTGAAAGTATTAACAAAAACAGGGTGAATCCAGATGACTCATTATTTTTGTTTAAACTTAGCTTCAGTGACAATCCCTAGCAATTGTAAATCCGGGTACAATCCCTAGCAATTGTAAATCCGGGTGGCGATAGCCGCTTAAAGCCCGTCCATTAGACACCTTCAAAATGTTTATCATTGCATTATGTTTGACGCGTGCAAAGTAAATAACTGTTAACCTCTACAAGTTGGATCGTTAAATTGCATAAGCTACACACAAACCCCGTGATCATGGTACAATTATTATTATCAGCTTCATAAACCACGAGTTCATCGAAAGTAGGTGCCATTTTCCCTAACTACTTCCACTGTTGTCTGTCCATAGCGATGTTTCTCAGTTCCTTGAGTGATTTTCTGCACCACTTATGAAGACGTTCTCTCTTGCCTGCATCATCTATAGTCCGTTCGAAATCTAACGTCCCGATCTTCCATCATTATCCATTCTGCATAAGTGACCGAAAAGTATGAGTTTCCTTGGAATTATATAATCTGTATTATAAATTCTCATAACACTATTAGGAACTGGTGAAAATATTTCATTCTCACATTGTTTCCGTAAGATTTTGTTACATTCTGCATCTATCCACCGTTTAACTCCGCCATAAGTCAGTAACCCTAACCCGGAAGTGCCAATCCGTAGTCTGACGAAAGGAGGAGGGCGACGTCAGTCATCTATGCAATGAAACAGCGTCGTTAAACTCTCACGCTGTAACCCACCGATCGAGCGATTTGTTAGACACCTTTGAAACGTAATAAAACGATCATATATAAATGACACATGAGACATTAATTTTGACTTACAATTTCATTTCGATCATTTCATTTCGATATTTATATTGCGCCTCTTCAAGAAAGCTACTCAGAGGCGGTCCCAGCCCAACCACAACTAAAAAAAGTAGGAACTGAGCGACTTATAAAAAAGCAGGTGAATTTAGCTTAGGCATAAGTCGCAATGTTATTGGGAGTCCATTCCTGGTAAAAGGGACCCACAATAGAAAAGGTTCGGCGCTGTCTGGTAGAAGTGCGAGCTCGAGGAACTAAAAGCTCCATACCCGTTATCACAGAGCGAAGAGATCGACTAGCTGCATGGTCGGAGACAGGTCGACAAAGGATAGAAAGGTATGATGGAGCACAACTAAGAAGGCATCGCCAAACAAGTGCAGTAACTCGGTAGGAGATGCGCTGTGAAACATGGAGCCAGTGAAGAAACGTCACGCTTATAAACAGAGACGGGGGCATATTTAGGAACGCGGTCATGTCATTCAAGTCCGATGACGTCAACAATTATTCATAACCAATTATTAATGTTAGACGCCATTGATATGGTCTAATTCTGCGTCAGCTTTCAGTAGTTTAACGATATGTTTTGGCATCAAACGCCGCTAAAGTCGATTGGGAATACATTTTCAGTCAGGTTTTTTTTACCGCGAATCTAATCTGGTATGTTTCCATATGGCTACAAAGTCTCACAAGGATTTGCCACGATACTACTCTTTGGTAACTCAGTTGTTTCGTTGACAGAGACTATTATAGACGCTGAAGTAGATGATGAAGATCATGCAGGTTGATATGGCAGAATACTATACAGAATAATTCGGGATATCAACATAGCCATAAATACAAAGAAAACGATTTTTTTTTAGTTATTCAATAGCGAAATGGATGGATCCGATTTGACCAGGGTCTATGACAACATACACCGTTACCCTGGACAGAAATTTGCTCGGCATATTACAGCACTTAGCTTTTTTAGCGAAATGTGCGATAGATGCCTAATTATATCGAACTCAGACATCTTATTAAAGGTGTTTAATTCCAGTTCAATTGCAATCGTGCATTGGCGTTAATTCAATTGATGTTTTTATTATTTTCAAACAACACGATGAGACTCCTCCTACATATTAACTTCTCCAGACTTCTCTACTTCGGATGACTTCCTTTGCTCTTGTCGTGCTAATAGCCATCTACTTGAGGTCTTCTCTGACGTTGTCCACCATTTCTCTTGTTTTTTCTGATTCTCTCCCTCCTGCTCCTGCCCTTGCATCTTCTCAGCATGCAGCTCATTTCAGCCACTAGCAGTCTTCTCTCGTCTCTCTCTAGTAGATGCTTGTTTTCTAACATTATATAACCACTCATCGAAGGCATCTAATATTTTATTCCACTTTTGAGCTAGGGTCGTTTTTCACCGTGTAATGACATCTCACGGTCTACAGATTCATTGACAGCGATGTTAAAAATTCACAATATTATTTATCACAACGATTAATCCATGCATATTGCAGGTTTATGTCTCTCAGCGGCATCTTGTGGTTGTCAGGTCTGTTGACTTCGACCTCTCTTCGCCCAGTCTAACGAAGCGCCTTGGTTGGATTTATAGCTTCAACGGCTGTCAATGGCTTAATGTCATTTTATGGTTATCAGAGTCTTTTGTGGTAGATTTGGATTTTTTAGGTCTGACAAAAATATAAAAGGAGAAAGGGGATCAGCTGAGAAAAGACAAAAAAAGTTTTAAAACTATGGCCTTGTCTATATAATTGCCAAAACGATGTCATTTGGTATTTCAGAGTCAAAGTCTGGTCTAAGCGTTATGTCGTGACATAGTACCGCTGCAACGCTCGTTTGAATTTGTTATGAAAGCATTATTGTTATCGTGGTATAACATAATGGAAAACTTGATGGAAAAGAACATTGGATATGCGGTGGGCCATGGACACCGTTATATAAAACAGAGGAATGTGGAGATGACATTGTCATGTAAAGGCAAAAAAGAGCTGTATAATGCGAAACGAATACTTTTCGAGAGAAACGGCCTCTGTTGTCATAAGCCCTCGTCAAATTTGGATCCATCCATAACCATACATTCTTGCCCCGTAATCAGGGATGCCATTCTGAATTTAAAAAAAGGTCAGATCGAGCGGAAAAAAGGCTAGACAAATCTATATTGAGAACTTCTCTTAAAATACATGGATTTCTCGATTTTTCGCGCTTCAAACTTATATTTCTGAGGACCTTTTTTAGTCATCCGATCACAATTTGTTCCTTTTTCCGGAAAAAATTATGTTGACCTGTTTTAGCGTAATATTTAGCTTAGCAATAGGACACAATTATTTGCTTGTTATTGTAACATTATCAGCCTTTAGAAAGGTGTTTAATTTCAGCAGTTTCATTTCACTTCCGCCATAGCATCTAATGCTGCGACACAATTATTTGCATAGTATTGTGGTACTAACTGCCTTTAGAAAGGTGTTTTATTTCAGCTGTTTCATTTCACGTTCCGTCACAATAATTATTGTAGTATCTAGCGTTGCGATGCTCTGTGTTTGATTTTCGTAAAGGTGTCTTAGTCAAATATTGCAGAAGATCTTGTGCTTAACAACATCTTACGGATGTCAGGTTGGTCGAAGTCGACTTCCTTCTTTCCTCCAATCTTGGGACTGGCACTATACGTGAAACAATTACTGGGACGCAATGGGTTGAAGCGTATGTGTGGATCCACAGTTTGACGACCAGATTGAGCTTGGAGGCTTCTTTCACTTGGCCAAGGCTTTTGAAACGGTGAGCCATGATATTTTACTTTAAAAACTTGATGATTATGGTACAAGAGGAGTCCAACATAAATGGTTTTCTAGTTACCTTGAAAATCGCTCTCAAGTATATATTTACTGCAATGGTTCCTATTCAATGGTGCACTCTGTTCTCTCTGGTGTCCCGCAAGGATCGAATCTCGGACCTTTATTAGTTCTTCTTTTCATCAATGACTTTCCCTCTGTTGTACTTCATCCTTTTTGTCCAAGACACTAATATCTTTTGGCTTTTGAATAAATCCAAGCGCCATGTTTCAACAGCGAGAAGGGAAAAAATGAGTACGCTGTTTGGCGGCGTTTTCCATCGGAGCGCTGTACGCTCAAGTGACAGATAATTATGATCACCATGTATCGCGAGCATGGTCTGCTATGGCAGCGCCGCAATTGATACATACATAATATAATATATGATTAAACAGTGATGTATATAATTATTATAGGAGATCAACGACAACCATTAACCAAAACATTGCTGTCACAAGTGCCAAACAAAAAAGAATGAGAGAAAAAGACAGAAACTGGTTAAATGTTAAACGAAGATGAGGTGAAATAATTATATGTAAAACTTTAATGACAACAGAAACCTTTATTGCAACAAGATATCGTGGATGTGTTGAACTATAAACTAATCCACATTATAAGGCGGAACATGTGTCCTTCTAGTTGTATGTCCGTATGAATTTTGACGCTGGGTCTCATAACTACTGATAAATAAAAAAAACTCGATTGACAATTTGTTAGAGGACTTAAACACCCCGATAACGATGTCATATGACATATAAGTTTGCGACGCGCCAACTTTTATGATCAATCACAGATTATTAACGATGCAGTACGCACTTTAGAATTGTGAAATCAGTTGTGGTGGATTATGGCATGAAGAAAATTGCTCAAACTAAGGAGATTTCAACAAACATTGATGGCATAAGATGTCGAACTCTGCATCAATTTACCGTTTGGCTCCCGATACCTGCTGAAGTGCCAGTCCAAATGAAAAATAAAGGAGGAGGGCAAAGCCAATCATCTGTGTTATGAAGCAGTGTCTCTAAACATGAAGGTTACTAACCAAACGACCGATTCAGGAAATTGCTTCTTATACCTCTTGTTCCACCTTGATTACTGCAACTCCACCTTGTTCGGAATTCCAAAAGTTCACATCGCTCCTCCATTCCGTTCAAAATGCATCTGCTAGACTAATAACCCGGATTCCTCGCTCGTCTAACATATCATCGTTCATGTTTTATCACATTCACTGGTTCCTAGCTCACTGCTCATGTTCAGCTCGACGTTCCTACTTTTATTTACCGGTCTTACTCTTACCTGGTGAGCAAGAACTCCTTTTGACAAAGATCGATCATTTGCTTTCATTGCACCTTGAAATCAGCATTCTCCATTTACGCAGTCTTCGTTATTAACTGCTATCCGAATCAAACCTTTCCTCTCTCGCAAGATCTTTCTGTAGCGCCTCCTCTCGAAAGCACCTTTTCTCTGATTCAGTGTGTGTAATACTTAGCAAAAATATACGATCTGCATTTATTATGGCGTTATGATACCCCTTTAAAAAGGTGTGTGATTTGCGTTTTATTTATTTTCCAATGTTTAACGTCGTTGTTTGACATCAAAGACCGTTGATGACAATTTACAGCATTTAAAATGCAGTAGAAAATGAATTAATATTGTCCAAATTGCACCATTTAACTTAGTCTTAACGTAACGTTCCAATCTCACTTGTGTTCATTACTTTACAGCAAAATGTCTTTAAAGCAGTTAATAATATCAATCAACTACACAAGTTATGCTAATTTTTTGCTTTTGCAAAATCATTCATATTCTGCCGATTTTGTCACATGCAAGAAATGTCATTACATTTTCTTGAAGACTGATCTTAATACGCATTTCATTCTTAATTTCTCCGTTTCAGTAGAAAAAATTCTTTAACATATTAATACGACATAATTATAATGTTGCTTAGAAACAAGGGGAGCAAAGACCATAAATGTCACACATGCGTTCAAAATCCGTCGTGTGACGTTTTTGACTTTTTTGTTCCGTTATATTCTACAGTTATTCTGCTTCAAAATGCTTTTTACAGAATGAAAATATCTTTTTTCTAACTGAAGATAACTGAAATTATATTCGTTCGATTCTGTAACTTGTAGAATCACAACAAGGGAGAAAATTGAGCTCAAAGTTTCAGCACATTTGTGTCATAAAAGTCCTTAGTAACCATTAATTGAATATTCTGCAATTTTGCTGGTCAATAAATGGGTATATTATGTATCGAATACAGCAAACGGAATCAAATTCGAGCAATTACTTTCCACATTGGGACTGAATTACAGGCAAATGCTGAATTACCGAAGACGAATGAATGAGTCAGTGAAATACAATAGGACAAACAAACGCTTCCAGGAGTAGGCCTACTCGACCAGGACGACATAATTATATCGAACCCTATGAGTGTAATATTTCAAACACACAATCAACCAGGCACTACAAGATGTGGACCTTTGTCCATTTATAATGTAATTAATGTAAACATTGCAACTGATAAGCAGCGTCTTACGAGTAGGCGTATTACCCTCTCGGCTCCCTCAAAGACATATTTACCTAACAGCTTAGTCTAGAGAGAAACATGAATAAAACAAGACAATTGCGTCCGACTAGCCTACAATTTGAACGTAGTCTGATAACTCAAGCAAGTCTTTTCAATTCTTATAAAGAATTTTAATTAGGCCTATTTACACACATAGACAATAATATTGTTCCTATTTATTACCTCGTACACACATCGCTCGAACGCGCAAACACTCTAGGTAGGATAGATCAAAGACGATTCAATTTGCATCAAGTTACCAATAATATTATAGCCAGTACGAATCAAACTTCCTATAGATCTATAATTATGATGTGTGGCCGGATGGATGGCTGATGGGTGGGCTGTGGATGGGTGGGTTGCCAGTTTAGTCATGTTTACCAAAGTAATTGACCGCACCGTTGATCTCCGATCTCGGTACCTCTCATTCTCCAAGCCAGCGTGTTATCCAATGAACTACCCCCCCCCCTAACGAACAATCAACCAGGTTGCCCTTATCACAATTTCAATTTGAGCAGTTTACAAGACTTTCGCTATTTCCTATTTAACGATGTAAAATAATATTTATACTAATTCTTTCGAAAGCTAACGCTAGCTGTAGACCTGAGTAAGAAAAGGAGCAACAGAACATTTACGGGTAGGTGCGCATGCGCAATATCGAAAGTCAGTCTCGTAAACCAATAAGACTCTCAGAAAACTGGGTCGGAGGCGTGGTTGTCAGGTGTCCATTACAGATGCTAAACTTTATAGCCAAACTTTGTCACGTTCAAGTAGGTGGCAAAATTTATCAGAACCGTCTAATATAATATTGTAGGGTATAACCTATCACGCGGTACACATGGCTACAAGAAATAGTCAGGTCAGCTTATGAAAATTCGGTCGTTCATGGCGAATTTTAACTTTGAAAATAGGCTATTTGGGACCAAGATTCAAAGCGAATTCTTACACCACATGCGCCAAAAGTCATTTTTCCTCCACTAATCATTTGAATTCAACATTTTTAGTTGTTGATTTTGAAAGTAGACATATTTTAAAATAATAATACACTATAAAACAATTTTCCATATTTTTGACCTCTGTCGCCTGTTTTGCCTTCTATCTCGAAATCTAGATCGCGACAAACGACGGGGAAAGAACGCCAGCATCACAAATGATATTCTAAGACAATCATAATACAATAGCATGACATTCAATATTAACAAAACACTCAGCATCATTTTTTATACATTTTCACATAAATGAAATCTTTTTCATTTTTGTTATACTAAACAGCTGTGCTTGAAATTTGATTCGCGTTTTATTTTTATTATTCAACAGTTTAACGACATCATATAACTACAAAGGTTGTTGACGTCTTTAAAGTTCAATGTATTTCAGTTCGCTTTTTTTAACTGTTCAGCAGTTTCTGTTTATATTTTCTTTTTCTTTCTTTTTCTTTCTTTTTGTTATTTCTTTTTTCGTCTTTTCTTCCGGAATTTGAATAACCGCCTTTCATGACGGTAATGTTCAATAAATGGCTGTTGTCGACCCTCTTTTATACATGCATCATTATTTATTATTTAACATAATTATATATGCAAAATTATGCACACATGCATTTATGCATAATCATCATAATTACATATACCTATTATTGGAAAATGGCGTCGCGTCGGTCATTTCCCGCAAAACAGGCACGAAAACTAACTTCTCGTAAATACAGATTACGATTTCCGTTACTTCTCCGCAATTTCTACTCAGTTTCTACTCAAGTAATTTCCATCCAGCGATCATGAATCCATGAAACACCGTAAAAACGATATATAGTTTGCAAAATTCACTCTCCAGAACCAACGATTTACGACTTAAAAGACTTCTTAAAACCACGACCACGCGATCATGACCTACGCGACGCCATTTTCTACTCTAGCTCGTTTCAATTCGCGCTTTTATTTCAATTACAATTATTATGGCGCTATGATATCATTTTAAAAAGGTGTGTGATTCACTAGCTTTTATTTCACTTACACAATTAGTTTGCACGTTTTGGCGACAAATTACCCTCTATTTGCTGGTTACATCCCCTAACGTTACAATATCATTTACATATTAATTAAACTCTTCCAAGTCTACATTACCTAACTATGCAAAAATGTTGCAACCCATTAAGTAAGCAAGTATTTTCTTAGACGCGCAAGACTGTAGGCTACAATGCCGTGGCGAGCTTAATACGCTCAATTGTTTTTTTTAATATACAAGCAAGTAATTGGTTGCGACAAATTACTGTATACATACAGAAGAAATTGGGGTTAACTTGGTAGAAGAGGAATATAAACGAAAAACTTTATTGACAATAATTACCTACGGATACCTTTTTGTAGGGCAACCTAGAATCAGGTTGTAAAAAAAATTAGTCCTCAGTAGAGATCCTGAGTGGCCGAGTGGGTTGGTAGCCCGCTCGCCACGTCGGCGGCCCGGGTTCGATTCCCGGTCGGTCGGTTTATTAGAGATTAATTTCTCGGATCTTTACTGCGGGTGGCTCGGTCGCAATATAAACGTGGAGTGAGGTTGTACTCTGCCTCCGACACTAATCATCTTCGAAATGAAAAAGTGTCGTTAAGCCCGATCAACTACTTAGTCCTCAGTTAAGGGGCCCGGGACCACGAGTTTTCTTAATACGGATACTATTACTGGTGTTTTTCTTCTCTGTCATATTCTTTATCTCCCAAATGATTCCAGAGATGCCTGTTATGTTTTTTATGTATATTATGGTCATTAAATTGCATATTTCGATTTTTTATGATTGTACACGATATATTCTGTTCTCATCCAATGTTCCCGCAGTGCGCTTGCAGGCGGTTCAATAAAGTACATACTTACTTACTTACTTACTTTATATTATTACAGCCCTTTGACTTCATCTTCGGTGCAGGGATTTATTTACCTACAATTTGAGGTCGATGACTATTTAAATGATTAGTGATGATCAATTCCTGCTTCCTTTCACAAGCGCAGTTTCCCTCGCATAGCGACATCTTGCGGTGGATGACTCTGTTTACGTCGACGACCCATAAGGAATTTTTAAAAGTAATATTATTGGACTAATCCTGATTTATCATTTTAGTGGTTTAGGCTATTTAACACGCTTGGTATTTAGATATCAATTGTGTTAGACATCACTATTATCTATCCAACTTCCATATTATCATTTTTCAACAACGCGACTTCTATTCAAGCATGACTATTTTTCACCAATCCCACTTCAATTTAATTAAGCAAAATTATATTCATTTTCAGGACCGGATTTGAACAGAGTGAGGCCCTAAGCAATTTCAATTATGAGGCCACACTTAAGGATAAAAACAGACAAAATGCATATTGCTAGATCTAGGCCTAAGTATATTCCTAATGCATATTGCGCCAGTGATCCATGTTTGATCCACTAGGCTTACTGTTATCCTATATAACGAGTCGATTTGTAATTGATACACCCGTTTTATTCCAGTTTTTTATGGTATACATACTGAAAATCACAATGAAGTTTTACATCAACCCTTCCTGCATTTCTGCATCTCATAATCTGCGATAATGTAATCAAAAGGAATTTTGCGTAGTTGCTTGCATTCGATGAAAAGCAAGTGTGTACGATCTTACGCATTAGCCGCATCAATTCCTACTAAAAAAGTAAGATAAAATGATTGATTATAATCAATCGTGAACTAAAGAAAAATCAGTGACTTATAATTATTTTATAAGTTATAATTTATAAGCCACTAAGTTTTTTCTTTGGTTCACTTTTGGAGGTTCCCCAGATTCCGGAGGCCATAAGCAGTTGCTTAGTTGGATTACAGGTAAATCTGGCACTGTTCATTTTCATCGAATTAATTTCTATTTATGTTAGAATCACGAGTCATGAACTTCGCCACTGGTGCACAACTCACCTGGTATCGGCGAATATGTGGGCCACGCTGCAAAACCATAAAGATCCATTTTGTTCACAAGACAAGCTCAATATCGTACACCGCAATGCAGAACAATTGCACGATTCGATTTTTGTTTGTATTATTTCTTGTTTAACGATGATGAACCAAAAGAGGTTGACCAATAATAATGTCACACCCTTGCTTAATATGATCATAGGTTATTTTTCTTACTGCCTCTCAGATGTAATTTCTTCTTCTTAGTGCAATAACTTTTGTACACTACGCCTTCTGCATCGTACAGTATGCATCAGATAATTATCTCCATTATTCAGCATTGGAATAAGACCAAGGTGAAGTACATATTGTCTGTAAGCATATTATGGCATAATAATAGACTTTATTAAAGGTGTTTAATTTTAATGTTCAGTTTTGACTGTTTTACGATATATCAGCGTCAACAGAGCCGATGACGTCAAGATTGATGTACATTTCCACGCAGCGAATAATCTTTAATGTACTTCTCTATTGCTTAGCGACATATAGTGCAGTTGTGAGTGCAGTTGACTTCGACCTTACACGTCATAGCGTTTGTATGGTCGTCAATCAGGAATGACATAATTTCAAAGATGTGCTTATTAAACTGACCAATCAAGCATCGTTGACTGTTGACTTTTGTGCATTGTTTTCGATTTTAGCTTTTTAGGTATTGGGTGCCATCACTATTTTCCCCCAAAATGGGTGCATATGGACCCCAGAGCAACTTAAAATGTCAGAATTTTTTCAATATCAAGCAAAATGTGTGATGCAGAAAGCCGTAGGTGGTCGTGACCACCTTCCTTGGTAGCCTAAGGTTTAACCAGTTGCCATTGTTTAACGTTCCATTTAATCGTTGTCAGTACTTAGCGTCATCTTGTGGCTTTTTGGGTTTTCGACATAATTATCCACCTCCCGTCTCTCACTTTTCATAATTGCAAATGGTGATAATCGTGTACGCGCAATGTCCGTACGCACAATGTCCGCCGGGATACTGTTAAATGCAGTTACCTACAGTTTGTTTAATTAAAAACAATGCTTAACCATCTTAAACACCATACATTGATAAGAATGTCTATTTATTTATTTGCCGCTATAACTTCTAATGATGGTGTTTAATTTATGCAATAATTTTATCATCTATAATTCTCTGCAACGTTTATCAGCATCTTACGGTCAATTGAACCGTTTCCATCGACTCGCTCAGCGACATTATAACCTTCGCCGTTGTGCTCCTGAATAAAACTTCCCCTAAAAGATAATAGGCCGTATATTATAGACGAATTTCTCTTTTATCATAAGATTTCCACTTCAAATTAACTTTCCGACTTTTTTGCTGTCATTTATAGCAGATTTTTGTTTGTGCGCGGTGTGTCACCCATGTGTTTGGCTTTATAATAAAATCGAATATATAATTTAATATACGCTGATATATATATATATATATATATATATATATATATATATATATATATATATAATTATATATATATATATATATATCAATTCTTTGAAAGAAGCTACTTGTTAAGTTGAATCGAGACATAAACGACATGTCAAGGCAACAAAGGACTTAGAGATCGACATAAATATAATTCTGAAAAGTTATTCAGATTTGCGCTGCTGCATGGGATATGTGCTACCCACTCGAAATAACGACGAACCAGAATTAGAATTAATCTCTGAAATGTCTTCATGAGGAGCGAGTGGGAAATCGGTCGGTTATTTTAATCGGCATTTCCGTTCAAATTCTGTTTTACTGGATGGGGAAAACAATGGCCCGTTTAATTCGTGAGGCAGAAAGATGACCCTCAATAAGTGACTTGTTAAATATATGAAACAGAGACTTAGCGGAATTATTTAAAATATTAACGATACAAAGTTTATGTGATTTTCCTATTGATGAACAAATTATTTTATGTCGAAGTTAGGCCTACGTCTCTGAATAATTGGTCGGAAACATTCCATGGTACAATTTCTTCATCTTCGTCATCCTTATCTTCGTCTGCTTCTTTTGCCGTGATTTTCACATGATTTATTACACGGTCCATTATGACGCGAATTTCACATTGACCGCAAGATGTCGCTTAAAGTGTGAGATTTTACGTGTAGTTAAATACGAGAATCAAACACCTTCTTTAAGTAGCATCATTGCTTTACAATAAGCCATGACTGCACAACACTTTCGTATAGAACATATACCTCATTTCATTGCAGTTAATAAGAAACTGGTCTAGTACCTTGCTCTTAAGTGCTGTAATATGCCGAGCAAATTTCTGTCCCGGGTAACGGACTCTGTTGTCATAGACCCTGGTCAAATCGGATCCATACATTGTAGTTATATACCGCTCAGTGCGGTAATCCTGAGGAAGAGACGCGTTTCAAAATGATCTATTTTGAAGCTTCCACCAGCCTCAGATGTTCAAGCCAGATTCGTGTAGGTGCGACACTGTCACTGTCCCGAAGAAGCCTGGTCACTCGCCCTCGTATGCCGAGGCTAAGAAAATGAAATCGCTAATGCTTAATTATACTCATGGCAGAATCAGGACTAATCGCTTAAGTGATCACTTTTCATCATCTTCTAACACCTCAGAATTATACTGAACGACTGAACTTCCGTGGCATCGTCGGTAGCAAGCTGCAAATGATGTTTCATTGGAAAGATGACTTGTACTCTTAACCCTCAGGCTACCAAGCTTTTTTTGTAACACTGACTACCAAGGGGGGGGTGGTTACCACCCCCCCCCCCCTGGATTTTGGGTTTGGTTTGAGATATCATAACTTGTAATACACCATTCGATTCAGCATTCATTTCTGCACAAAATGGTATATTTAGGTTTAGAAAATATGAAGGCACCTCGAAATTATGAATTTTTTACCATGGGTACCCGTCGATTCCACAAAATGTATGCTTTCGCATAGGGAATATATTAGATTCTGTGTGTTTTATACATGATTTATATATAAAAAGTAGTTTACATATAATAAAGTCCAATATACAAATATAAAAACTAGTAATAATTCTGTTTTATGTTAAATCAAAACAAAAAAACATGTTTTAGCCGCTGAAAAACGTTTACGCACACATATCGGTTCGCGTTGCAAAAAAACCCAACATTTTTATACATTTTAATTTATTTTGAGCACTTCCGGTCATCAAATTTTAAATTATTTAGTATTAAAAAATAGCCCTAAATGCCCTCTACAGAATGGCATAATTTATTTATATTAAAAAATAAATTATGGATAAGTTATAATAGAAAAAACATGACATTTTTATGAAAATAAAACACCTTTATATATATTTTAATTTATTTTGAGCACTTCCGGTTGTCAAAAGACAACTCAATGAGCACGGAAATGTAGCCCTACATTCCCTCTATAGAATGCTATAATTTGTGTCTCTTAATATTAAGGGGCGGAAAAGTTACAGACGATATTCTAAGGGGGGGTGGTATCCACCCCCCCCTGGTACCTTGGGTATATCGGGTGTAACTTTTGAACGGTAGGGGGCATCATAAAAAGTTTTAGCTCAAAATGTGTCCCAATGAACCCTCTACAGCTACCAATTTTTTCAAAATTTTATTCCAGACGGAACGAGAAAAATTTGCGAAAAACCTAGGGGGGGGTGACAACCACCCCCCCTTGGTAGCCCGAGGGTTAACCCTCAGGCTACCAAGCTTTTTTTGTAACACTGACTACCAAGGGGGGGGTGGTTACCACCCCCCCCCTGGATTTTGGGTTCGGTTTGAGATATCATAACTTGTAATACACCATTTGATTCAGCATTCATTTCTGCACAAAATGGTATATTTAGATTTAGAAAAACGTTTACGCACACATTTCGGCTTGCGTTGTAAAAAACCCCAACATTTTCATACATTTTAATTTATTTTGAGCACTTCCGGTCATCAAAAGACAAATTATTTAGTATCAGAAAATAGCTCTAAATGCCCTCTACAGAATGGCATAATTTATTTATATTAAAAAATAAATTATGGATAAGTTATAATAGAAAAAACATAACAATTTTATGAAAATAAAACACCTTTATATATATTTTAATTTATTTTGAGCACTTCCGGTTGTCAAAAGACAACTCAGTGAGCATGGAAATGTAGCCCCACATTCCCTCTATAGAATGGTATAATTTGTGTCTCTTAATATTAAAGGGCGGAAAAGTTACAGACGATATTCTAGGGGGGGTGGTATCCACCTCCCCGGTACCTTTGGTATATCGGGTGTAACTTTTGAACGGTAGCGGGCATCATCAAAAGTTTTACCTCAAATGTGTCCCAATGAACCCTCTACAGCTACCAATTTTTTCAAAATTTTATTCCAGACGGAACGCGTTTGATTTGTGAAAAACCTAGGGGGGGGGGGGGTGGCAACCACCCCCCCTTGGTAGCCCGAGGGTTAATGCACTCGTGAGAATTGCGCCACAATGGATTGCGAGAAAGTGGCAGATAGCATAAACGAATTTGTAGTTTAGAATTTATATAGATTATGATATCTCTTATTCAGGGTGTTTATTGTATCCTTAGTTAATTGAATTATTCTAAAACACAGTTTTATTGCCTTTATTTACTATTCATCTGTCTATTATATCTATGCCCCTGTCTGTCTGTCTATCTGTCTATCCGTGTTATCGCATGTTTGAATGTTTGTGCTCTTTCTGCATCCCTACGCCTCTTTGTCTTTTTTTTAGCTTGCTCGTATGCCAATGCAATGAAAAGGAAAATGCCAAAAGTGGGGTGCGTCTCCTAGACCTACATGTACTTAAAATTCGTTCTCCTGCTCCTTCTTCTCCTCCGCCATTTCTTCTTCTCAATCATCATCGTATCCTCTTTCATCTTCTGTACCTGCTCGTCATTTTCCTTCTGTTAATCGTTTTCAAATTTGCTTTCTACATCTTCGTCATTTCGTCATCTTCGTCATCTTCATCTTCGTCATCCTTATCTTCGTCTGCTTCTTTTGCCGTGATTTTCGCATGATTTATTACTGGGTCCGTCAATGTATTATGACGTCAGTTTCACATTGACCGCAAGATGTCGCTTAAAGATGGAAATTTTAAGTGTAGTTAGAAACGAGAATTAAAAGTAGCAATATTGCTTTACAATAAGCCATGACTGCACACTGATTTCATGTACAAACCATCCACATTTCATTGTAGTTATATACCGCTCAGTGCGGGAATCCTGAAGAAGAGACGCGTTTCAAAATGATCTGTTTTGAAGCTTCCACCTGCCTCGGACGTTCAAGATAGATCCGTGTAGGTGCGACACTCTCACTTTCTACATCTTCGTCATTTCGTCATCTTCGTCATCTTCATCTTCGTCAACCTTATCTTCATCTACTTCTTTTACTGCGAGTTTCACATGATTTATTGAACGGTCCGTGAATGTATTATGACGTCAATTTCACATTGGCCGCAAGATGTCGCTTAAAATAGAAAATTTTACGTGTGGTCCAAAAACGAGAATCTAACACCTTCGTTAAGCAGGATTTTTGCTTTACAATAAGCCATGACTGCACAACGCTTTCATATAAAAGGTAACCACATATAATCGTAGTCATGTAAAAAAGTGCTGTAATATGTCAAACAAATTTCTGAGGGAAACGACCTCTGTTGTCATGGGCCCTAGTCAAATCTTGTTCCATTATTCCATCCAAGTTATATTATCGAAACAATGTTGAGGAATCTGATACAATTCAAGGTGATTTGAAGTGTCAAAATTTTATTGTGCTTATTTCAATCCAGCTCCAATTTCAGCCTGCATTTTTCGTCAATCCAGCACCAATTTAAGTAGGAACATTTTCCAAAGGAGGAGGGTGTCGCTAATGGTCTTCGTTACCACACAGGGACGTTAAACTGCAAATACCACCGCAAGGTGCGCATAGAACCTTTGCCCATTTCACAGATAGGCAACTCCGCCACTGGTTGCACTCTGCCAGTGCCAGTCCCAAGCCTGGATAAAGGAGGAGGGCGTCGCGCATAGATAGAACCTTTGCACATTTCACAGATAGGTCCTAGGAGATATCTCCAATATTTAAATCGTTGCTGTTTCGGTATTTTTACTTAGAACGATATAATCTTTGTACAGTTCAGGCATCACATTGGTGGCAATAAAATAAAACAATAAAGGTTTTTGGAAAAATTTGGAATTAGAACCCTTTGCACTCTAAACAGACGAAGTGTCTAAGAATTTGATCAATATGAGCTTTATTATGCCAAACAATTTTTTTAGAGCAGCGGCCTCTGCTGTCATAAACCCTCGTCAAATATGGATATATCCAGTTGCTAGTTGGCATATATCGCCTGTTTAGAGTCAAGGGTTCTAACTCAAAATAAAAATCGACCGAATTGTTCGATGAAAGGAATTATTAGGCATACATCAACCACTGCCAGGAGATAAAAAAGTACCAGTGACGCGGCTGTCACAGAGCCCTGTCACGCGACCCATGGTCTTCACGAGGGCCCACGGTCGTCCCGAAAAGCCCAAGGTCGTCACGTAGCACACGCCTAAGGTCGTCACGGGTCCCAAGGTCGTCATGAGGACCTTGTCACGATGCTAAAGGTCCAAAAAATAAGTGCCGCTGGGGACAAAAATGACGTCATCACATCACGGTGGTAGTGAATTCGGTGCCTTAGATCCGAAGGCTTCTAGGTTCAAATCCACCTCAGGGTGCCGTCTAGGGACCTTGAGCAAGTCCTTCACTCGCAATCGCTCCGACGCTTTGGCGCAAAACTCCGATGCAGTGCTCGCGCTGTAGCCGGGAGCACCTCTGAATACAGTGCTTGAATGGGCGATTTAGTTAATGCGAGAAATAAACTTTAAAATAAAATAAAATAAAATAAATGCGACTATTCCACCTCAAAAACTAACGCGGAATCCAACGGTCCAGAAAAACCTCAGATCAATCCATGTTAGACACCTTTTAAGCGGAATAAACTGTTCTATAAGAGCGTGAGACTTCAGCCGTAAATCGTTCACAACTATAGCGTGCAGTAAGCGTAGTTTTGTTGCCTATCTTCGTAGAGTATCTTACAACCATTTTTTTCAGTTGAATGAACTAATTAACACTAATCTGCATTTTTAACGCGTATCATTTCACATTGTGATGTTGCATGGTTCTCTAATAATGTCGTATGTCTAATAAATATGGTGCTCTGTGCATCGTACGTAGCCTGGCTCCCTGGGCCAAAGTTACCCCGCAGTTACAATGTTGCCCCATTTTACGATTATAATTATGCAAATTCCAGCAGCATTTAGACACCCCTATGACGTTGTCACCTGACATTATAAGAACGCGACTATATTTGTAAACTATCTGTATGCTGCATTACGCCATGAAAAAAACTGCATAATCTCAGAAATAACTCATCCTTATATTTTGGATCCATCCATAGTTGATGGCCATTGTTATTGTGGGTAGGGGTGGGGTTGGATTGGGCGGTGGCGACTTGGATAGCACAATGGCGTGGAAATCAGCGAACTCAAGTTTGATTCCCAAAGCATCAGTAGAATATTATAGGATAGTTTTTATAGGCTCCTATGGTTGCTCCCTTGTATTGTAGACCGTCTGTTCTCTTTGCATTTAAGATTAGGGACATAGGCGCTAAGCCATGCAGGGACTTATTAACTAGTAGCAAGGCCGTAGTTATGGGGTGTTTTGGATGTTTGAACACCTCCGATATGAAAATTGTAAAAATAATAATATGATGCACTTACTGCTGTAATGTGCCGATCAAATATATGTCCAGGGCAACGGCCTCTGTTGTCATAGGCCCTGGTCAAATCGGTGCAATCAAAATTTCGACGACTTAAAAAAGGCGGATAGAAAATTTGGCCAAAAAGAACCCCCCCCCCAAATCAGGTCCTGGCTACGACCTTGCAAGACCTTGTATCTTGATTCGAGCAAAGATCGGAAACCAGTGAACTTGCATTCTCAGTGCAGAACATTATGCAGAGGAACGATGCAACAGTAATTAAAATATCAACATCGATATTTCTATAATGATGTATGTCATGCTACAATGCAGTGGATGTACACAGAACAAATAAGTGTTTAAACGACTGCAGTTATATTCACCGTCTCATTTTCAAAGACACTGTACAACAAAATGCATTCAATCAATGTCCTTATAAATTCAGATTCAAATGTTTATGATCAGATTTGCAATAGCATTGTTTAAAGGAATCGTGAGGTTCCCATGAACCGAAGCATAACTGTGGCATATGCATTTATCTCCTCACGAATTGACTACTGTAACTCCCTACTAAGTGGGTTTCGTTATTAAGGTTCGCTCGTCACCTGTGCAATATTTGCTGACGACTCCAATGCAATGGCACAACATCAAGATGGAAAATATTTAAATATAGAGTTCCACAAGTCTCAATATTAGGTCACATATTATTCTTGATATACATTAATGACCTTCACAATATGTCTTCCAACCCTCACTTTGTACTATTTGCTGAAGGCTCCAATATCTTCGCCTTACACAAATCCTATGAAGAATTATTCCGAAGCCAAAATGAAGAACTTGTACTAGTGTCAGATTAGTTCAAAGCAAGCAAACTATCTCTTAGCTTGACAAAAACCAACTACATTCTCTTCTGTTCTCATAGGAAATCAACTCCACAACTGATGTGAAAAGTCCATGAATTATAGACAATATCGATATTTCACAAGTCAAATCTGTAAAATTACTTGGAGTCTACGTGGACCAACATTTAACCTGGAGCGAACACATAGACCACATTTTTCTAAAAATAGAGGAATACTAACGCGAATATCTTGCCTCGAGCCTAGAAACATTCTGCTCACTTTGTACTACTCTATGATTTACCCGTACATAATTATCCTATTGCAACATTACATGGGCATCTAACTATAATAACTCCCGACTTCACAGAATTATTGTTTTGCAGAAAAGATGTGTCAGATTAGAGGCTGGTACTCCTTGCAACACGCATTCAGAATTTCAGAAAGCAAACAATTTATGACTTTATAGTGTACCAGTAAATCTTATTAAAGGTGTTTAATTCGCCCATAAAAATAATTCCCAACAGATTTTTCTGAACGACCTTTCGCGGCCGACACAGACGATGACGATGACGTTACAGTGTACTTCCACACAACAAATTATTACTGTCATCAATGTGTCTCATTCGCAGCTTAGTGAAACACGACGAGAAAATAAAATAGACAGAAAGTCTAAATTGCATGCTCGCATGTATTATGGTGATCAAAAGAAGAATAATTGATTGATTGATTTATTGATTGATTGGTTGATTGATTGGTTGATTGGTTAGCTGGTTGACATGGAAAATAGAAGCTGCAGCTTTAGAAGTCAGAGAGCTAGCAATGGCCATGATGTCCTGTAAGGTTGGACCCAGATTTGTACGAGGTGGAAAGTAAGGGTAGAAGATGGAGGAAAGTGCTTAAGTGCTGTAATATGCCGAGCAAATCTCTGTCCAGGGTAACGGTCTCTGTTGTCATAGACCCTGGTCAAATCGGATACATCATCTAGCCTTTCATTACGCCAAACAAATTTTTTAGAGGCAACGGCCTCTGTTGTCATAAGCCCTCGGTGGCTTGCAGCGTGAGAGTTTAACGACACTAGTTCATAGCATTGATGACAGTTGTCGTATTCCTGGCTACGGAGTGGCATTACCACGGTAAGGGATGTGGGTTTGTTGTGGAGTTAAACGGTGAATGGATGCAGAATTTAACAGCATCTTACGGAAACAAGGTGATAATAAAATATTTTTATCAGTTCCTAATCGTGTTCATCACATAAATTATGCCATGTTATACTATAAATAATATGATTCAAATGAAACTCATGCTATTCGGTCACATTATGCAGAATGAATGATGATCGGAATATTCAAGACAATATAGTTCGAACGGACGGATAGTGCAAATAAGAGAGGACGTCCCCATAAAGATTGCAAGAGCTGAAATTAAATCCACCTGTGTTATTTAAAGCTGGAGAAGCCTGGTCACTCGCCCTCGTATGCCGAGTCTAAGAAAATGAAGTCGCTAATGCTTGATTATACTCATGGCTGCTTCAGGTCTACTCGCTTCAATGGAATGCTCTTTATCATCTTCTTAATCATCGTTGCACAGAATACTTGAACGATTTGACTTTTCTTTGTTTAGATTTAATGTCTGTGAAATTCCGTAGCATCGTCTGTAGTAAGCTGCAAATGATGTTTCATTGAATAGATGACTAGTAACAGTAACTGTTGTCACCCTCCCTCCAGCTTAACGCGCTCTTGAGAATTGCATACTAATGAGATACGCCCAATTCATTGAACACAAGGAAGGCATTTCGCAGTTTATAATTGTTATAGTTGAGGTGATCTCTTACTCGAGGTGTTTAATTGTAGCCCTTCATTATATTATTCTAAGACGCAATGTCTCGCCTATAATGGCACAATTATATAGGTCTGTCAATAGTTTAAGGATAACCTATTGTGTCAAATGCCGTTGACGTCGATTGACATAAGCAAACTGTATGCTTTCCTGTCAATCTAAAGATCGGGGATCAAATCCCAGCAATTGGCATATACAAGATTTCATCCCCAATTGCATTCCTACATTAATTCAGCTATGATGTGAGCACTGACCTACACTGTACACTGTCGATGGGAAGATGAGATTGCGAGGGAGAGGTCTGGTCACGCGTCCTCATATGACAAGAACATGAAGTCTCTGACGCTTCGTATTCATGGCAACCTCATGATCAACTTTTCTATAAAAAAAACGTATCACCCAGCGTTTAAACGAATTGTATATTGGATCAGTAATTGATGTCAAACGATGATGTACCATTAAGAAAGATTACTGATTACAGTAACCCTCCTGCTTCGTATGCTCTTGCGTCTGGCATTACGAGAGTTTGTACAGTTGCAACGTTGAGCATAAAATTATTGATTTTATTGACGAAATCTTGCAACTAGTAAGGTGGGTGGCTTCGATATTGTGTTACGTGCAATGGGTGTTGAAGACGATGGAAATTGCATTGCAAGCGCGAGCAGTCTGTTTTTATTATAGCGCTAAGACATAACATAGCAAAGGTGTTTAATTCACGTTTTCAGGCACAGTTCGCTCTTTTCAGCTACAACTTGCGGTATAACTGCAGTTTATGACGCCTTACGTCCTAATATGGATGGATGGATCCGAGTTGACCAGGGTCTATGACAACAGAGGCCGTTACCCTGGACAGAAATTTGCTCGGCGAATTACAGCACTCAAGAGCTTTCTTCTTTCGAAGTTTTTTTTTCTGTTAGAGCGAGGGTTGGGGTTTGTTTTATGTTATTTAATTTATTTTATTTTAACTGTTTTATTTGCCAAGAGACAGCACTCACTCATGTGTCGTTAAATTTCCGTTCGTCACTTCATAAATCTGTAATATTGCCATTGCAATTATAAATACGATTATTGGAGATAAGCAAGTGGCGTCGCCATTCTGCTTTAAACCCTCTTTGTGTTGAGGAAAAGACGCATCTGTTATAGTAGTCTTCGCTCGAAGGTTTTCCGTCACCTGTGCATGCAATCATCCGAAGGAATTCATCTGACGAGAAAGTGGAAGGACCAGGCAAGACCCAGTAACCTTACTATTCGATGGTTTAATTATTGTTTCATAAGTATGACATTTTATTGATGTCACACACCTGCTGTATGCACTCTTGAGACTGGCACTTGAAGAGATTACTCGATTCACGATGGTAGTAATTTTATTCAAGTTCACTAGATCATAAAACAGTTGCTAACATCGCATTCATCCATGCCCCATTCTTCTGTCTGACGCTACAAAAGTGTAGATAAATACTTATAATAATGAGCTTCTGTGTTTAATGCCCTTTGGCGCCGTAATTAAAACGTCAATTAACTTACCAGTATTATAATAATGTCAGCAATCTCATTAAGGGTGTATAATTCCAGCGTTATACTTACGTAGTTACCAGCGATAAACGACATCTTGCGGTCGATGGTTCTGTTGGCTTCGATCCACGATGCAGCACAGTAAGTAAAAACTCGACTAATAACCGGCAATCCATCTTCTTGATAGTTGAATAGCGATATGTAAAAAGTTCAACGAAATGACGATTTTATTTCTATTATTCAACGACATCGAGTAACCGCTTTAGCCGTTGACGTCATTGCGTGTTTTAGAAAACTGGTCAATCAAGACACTTTGCTCGTGTTGGATCCTCTATGGCTGCTTCCATATTTCGTGGGAGACTTCAGATCCTCAGCCTTCTTTATCGCTCGCCTGAGAACTGTTAGGGCGTGGGTCAGGATTTGTTTTATTTATATTATTTAACTGTTTTATTTGCAAAGAGACAGCGCTGACTCCTGTGTCGCTAAATTTCCGTTGGTCGCATAATAAATCCTTAAATCAGAAATGCCATTACAGTCAGTGTTGCGATTATGGGAGACAAGCAAGTGGCGCCACCATCCTACTTTAAACTTTTTTGTGTTGCATCTAACTTGGACAATGCAATCCAATTGACGATAATTTTTGACTGATTGAGGATGCCTAGAGTCACTAACTATACTGCAGGTAAAAAATTCAAAATTTTCAGCAGTTTTACATTTTTATAGATTTGGAAACTTCTGTTTTAGAGGTGCTTAATTTTAACCTCGCGATTATTCCAAGTTAACTTTTTGTCTTTCAACATTTGTTTTCTTTCTTCGTTCAAAACAATTTTCAACAATTTGCTGCTTGGTACAATTATACTCCATAAGCTAACTAATAAGTATGTTAATAGTTGTCGTAGTTCTAGTTTAACGACACTGTGCGATAAGAAAGATAAATACGGTAGCGCTCCTCTTTTAACCTGGATTGGGATTTGCATTTGTCAGAGTCCGAACATTGTGGGGGTATTTACATTTTTACAGCATCATGTAATAGCAAAGACCAGCAGTGTCGCTCTCCCGTTCATCCAGGCACGGGACTAACGCTATCAGAGTGAAAACGGTGACGGGTTCGCATAAATCAGAATGAATTTAAACGTAATTCAAAAGTTCACTCTTTTAGGCTTGTAGAGACTTCTTATCACAGGTGTTTTAATTAGAAATTCTCCCTCTGCATAGTTAAGCAGTTAATGTAGTGCAGCGCAAGAAAACGAAGTGAATAGACAACTGCAATTTTACAGCATTTCGCAGCAACAACTTGTGACATAAGGATAATAAATCATCAAACTATTCTAGAGCATCCATATTAGGTCTAAATAGGTAGGCCTATAATTCATTTTAAGTCTAATTTAAGTCTAATTGTCGCACGAATTTCAGAGACACAAGCGTTATAAATCGCCATTGACAGGCGTAATGGTAGCCTTTTTTATGGCAGCCATTGCAGAAAATTCGAGATCGCATAGGCAACTTATTGAAAACTGCATTAGAATTCGCAAATTTTCATGGTGAATATCTAAATCCAGTTCTGCATTCTTCAACTTGACCTTGCCATCAGTAGCGATTTCAGCTAGTGCGTATTCCTTTTCAAACTGATCCGACTATGACAAGAATAATAGCCTACTTCCTACAAACGGGGTTCTTTGCCAGTCGTAAGACTGCCCAACATACACTGATGGAAACTAATCAACTGTTTATTAAAGTAGCTATAAAATCAATGGAAAGATTTCCTGGTACTTTGTCTGGGCAGTACTTGGCAGTATTTGGAAACAAAATCCAGTCCTCTAGATGTTTACGTGACGCACGTCTCTTAAAAGTAGGCCTACAAGCAATTAAGGATCCAATTGCATACCTTGAATAAATTTTATCAACAGCTATAAAAGTTAAACCTCGGACAATTTATTCATAATGACTCAAAAATCAAAAGTAATTAGATTGCTCTAGTTAAATAATAATGCGTAATTCTATCCGAGTTCTTGTCTCAAGAATAGAGAAGGGTGATGCCGTTATTAGACATCCGTCTGAACACAATTCATCGCGAAACAACAATAATATTATTAGCCAAAGAAAGTGTTCCGTCGTTCAGAAATTCTCTTCTACGGCGTAAGATGATGAATAAGAACAGCATCTTAAGCAGAAGCACTTAGCAACCACGAGTGTGAAGCATTAGCCACTTAATACTTCTAGCATCGGTCAACGAGTCCTCTTCCTCGACTCTTCGTCATCTCACCGACAGTGTAGGTCAAAGTCTGTAAGAAGCTGAAGAACAGCCGCCCCTTGAGTAGACCAGAAGTAACCACGAGTATGAAGCATTAGCGACTTCATTTTATCTTAGCGTCGACATACGATAGCGAGTAAGTCCTCTCCCCGCCGTCTTATCCTACCATCGACATTGTAGGTCAGTATTCTCATACTATTTGTCATGTCAATGCTGTGAAGGATGAACATAAAGTCTCCAGCTAAATTTATGCTTTGTCGGGAATTTCAAACCGCAACTTCTCGATTGACAACTGAGTCCACTTACCTCTGAACTCTCGATCTGTGGTTTAAAGCTGCATAGGAATTACTCAGTAGCGGCGCTAGGGGGTAGGGGGCTACCCCCCTCCCCCTTAAAAAGGCGATCTATTTTTTCCCCATGCAAAAATGAAATATTTGGGCGATTTACCCCCTTTAACCCACCCCCAAATAACCGTAAAGGTACACACGAGGGTTGACAGACTGTTGGGCGGATTATGGAAAAGGAATATTTTTGAAGATTTTCCGATCAAATGACTAAAAAAGGTCGTCAGAAAATTTGACGGCGAAAATGGAAAATTTTATTCCGATTTTGGTCGATGACTAAAAAAATTGTTGTCAGAAATTTTGGCGACTGAGAACGGAAAAATTATTTACTTTCATTTCAATAAGCGACGGATGTCTTTTGTACAGAGAAAGAAAGAAGTTACTAACTTAAAATTCATCGCTTGTCGCTACTAATGTATTGTGCTTGAAGATGAAAGATGCAAGGCGGATAAAACTGCGTTGCTGATTCAAGTCGGACAAGTCGACAATTAAACACCTAGAATAAGAGATATCAGCAGCTATAAATTCGCGACTGTAATTTTTCAACTGTTGTTTTTCGTTCCTCGCGTAATAAGTATAACGTTGATTAAACATTGCAAATCGTGTCACAATCAATATTATGATGCATCGGCTTGTGGTATTGACTGTACGGTTCCTTCCAACAATGCCATTGCAAATCTGATACTAAACATCTCATTCTGTAACAATAATGGGCATTGCTTCAGTGCATTTTGTTGTACAGTGTCTTGGAAAATGAAAATGGTCGCAGTCGTTTATAAATACTAATCTCTGCAATGTACATCTACTGCGTTGTATCATGACTAACTTCATAATAATAGAAAATATCGACGAGGACATTTTAAATTAGTATTGCATCGTTTCTCTGCATTTTGTTCTGCACTGAGAATGCAAGCGAAATATGTAAATATCTGTGAACATTTTGTACTTTGATTCAAAAACTAAAAGATAACTTTGAATTGCAAAATCTGTTCGAGTTCCAGCCTCAATAGTACGTTAGGCAGGATCGGATCGTGACGCAGTTATTAGTCATCTTTCATCAGCTTTTAACAATAATTAACCAGTCAAATATTCGTTCAAATAAATATTCTGTTCCTCCGTGAAAGGAGATGACGTAGAGCACGAAACATTAGTCGCTCGATTTTACTACTCCCAACATGCGCGGACGAGTAGCCAGTCCTTTCCCTCGCCGTTTCATCCTTCCATCGACATTGCATGTCAGTGTACGTTTTCTAACTGAATCGCGCAGGTGGCAAAGATGGAGCAGGAAATTTCTTTTTTATCTCAGTTAAAATTACTAAGAAATTCTTGCTCAGACATCTCGCTAAAATTATGATTTGCAGCAGCATGTAGAGAAATATTCCGGGTGAAGGATTACTATAATGTCTTGTTACCTCTTAACAAAGGTGTTTAATTCGCGCTTATAATATTATTGCAGAGTGGTGGTGGTGTAGGTGATGACGTCTTAGAGATATTTTTTTGTACAACGCCACAATTAAACACCTTGAATAAAAAATCCTAGCAGCATTAAATAAAATACCACGGAATTTTGAGTATTACGTCGTCAAGCAGCAGTGACTAGTATGATCTAGATTTCTATAAAGTAAAATCTATTCGAGTTCCTGTCACAAGATTGCGCAAACAGGAGAGATATGCATAAGCCATCTTTCCTATGACACAGCATCGCTAAACAACTATCATTTTCAGAGTCGTTCAAGTATTCTGTGCCACGGTGCAAGAGAATGAAAATTAAATCCTGAAGCAGCCATGAGAATGAAGTATGAACTTCCGTAGTTTCTTAGCGTCGACACACGAGAGTTAGTGGCCGCTGGTCAGTCCTCTCCTTCGCCGTCTCATCCTACCACCGACAGTGTAGATCAGCGAATTCATTCTCCATGAGTTGTATAGGGGTGAATACGGAACACAGCCAACCGCTAACCACATTTTGAACCCCGATCTTTCGATTGACAATAATATTATAATATTATATATCCGCTGTAGCCACTCAACTATCGAGCTGCGGTGTATAACGGAACAATGATTTTTATCACAATAAGAATTCTCGCGAGCGACAATGGCCTATGTCGTCATAAGCTGTCTTCAAATAATGGATCCGTTCGTTTCCAACGACGATCTTTGATGCCATAAGATGTCGTTAAACTTTTGAAAATCTGGCGGAGTAATAAATCCTATAATTGACGCTAAACATGATTTGGTTACGTAATGTCGACGTCATCGGCCATGACAGCCACAAGATGTCGGTAAGCAATTGAAAAGCGAATCAAATATTATTCGTCGGGTGCATATTTTATATTTTATGTGGCGTCGTCTTCGTCGTCCTTGTCGACCGTTAGATGTCGCTAAACAAAAGAAGATAAATTTGGAGCTGGGTTAAACACCTTTAATAGGTGGCGACATTGGTCTACAATTATTGCAGCATTATTTGTCACATTCTTACTCAACACATTAGACTTCGTTTTAACTGTCATAAATATATCGTTAAATCATTTAGCAATAAAAGGTATGCGTTGCCCTCTTTCTGTAGCCAGGGTTCCAGAAATCGACCGCTCTAGGTGACAAGGCTTCCATCTTTCATTTTCCATTGACATCGAAAGTGTTTGTTATACATTGTAGGCCTAATGCTCTATTTTCTTACACTCTCATTTTAAACACAGACAATTGGGAAAAAAATGGCAAATAATATTTAATTGGATATCAGAATCCCTACGTTGTGAAACAGCCATTGAGCAGTATAATCGTTGCTGTATTAAATAGTAACCGCGTCACTCTGTGAACCCGGACATTGTGTGGGGCGCGGTGGTGTAGTGGTGGCGTCTTTGCCTTGAAGCCGGAAGGTTCGAGGTTCGAATCCACCTCGCCGCGTAAGGACCTTGAGCAAGTCCTTCACTCACAATTGCTCAGCGTTTTGGCGTGAAACTCCGATGAAGTGTCCGCTCTGCATTCTGGAGCGCCTCTGAGTAGAGATAGCTTGAAGGGGCGCTATAACAAGTGCACATACATACATACATTGCCAGTTGCAGTCTTGAAAAGTGGAAGAGGGACGTCGACAACCCTAATAGCCGCAAGGTATGATTAAGCAATCACAACGTTTGCCACATTGAATATATTGATTCAGGGGCAGTATTTCCTATGTAACATCGCTTGGGACTGTTGTCAAAGTTAAACAATTGTAACTGGATAGACAAAGGAGGCACGTACACGCGGGCAGATAAACAGACACACGCGGGTAGACAGCGAGATACAGACTGTGGAAACGTACCGGCAAACAGACAGACACGCATGCATACAGACGGACGAACTGATGTGTTACATGAGTAAATAATTATGTTATCCAATGCCTCAGACAGACAGACAGATAGACAGATAAAGGTTAATCAACTTATGTTTTCCACTTCGCAATCGACCGTCTGTTTCTCGTCTGTGATGATCTCTTGAATTTCTTTCCCTTCCCAGAATTTAATTTAATTCGTTTGAGAAACAAAGACTAATAAACAAAGACATGGACACAATAATGAAATATGAATGCTAAAGAATCATCTTCTTCACGCCGTCTCATCTTTTATGGCGCCATTGCTCTGTTGAAATGCACGGAATATTATTGACGTGGCATTTCCAATGGATTGAGATTTCTTGATCGTGATATCGATATAACTAGAGGCGACAATCGAATGACGTCACGTTCACTATCTGATGACGTAGCAATGATGGATTGCTGAAGCATTAGTATCGGTTTAACGACACTGTGTTTGTTTGTTTGTGTAGCCAACTTGTTACAGCCCCGATGCAATGTCCACGCTGTAGTCGTGAATTGAACTCAGCTTGGCTGCAGTTAACCACGTTAAACATCGAAGATTTTTTATTGCCTCAGAAATCGGGAGACCTCTAGCGACAAGACAAATAATTGCAATCGCGGAGGTGAGTTATGAATTACATGTATATCTTCGTTCGACTGAACAAAGTCTGCTCTCTGTCCCTTCTGCTTGTACTTCCACTATGCAGAACCGTGCTGTCTCGGTTGTACATGAAATGGTATTTATCTGACCCTCCGCTCTCTTTGTAAATATCCTTCACAGGCTTTCCTCTCTCATCTCAGGACAGTTTTATTTGGCCGCGCTGAGGTTGGGAGCGCCTCTGAGTAGTTCCCTTGAGGAGGCGCTATATAAATGCAAATAATAAATGAATGAATGAATGAATGAATATCGTCGACCGAAACAGTTAAATAACGTCCCTTAAAGGACATCCATTTTACACACCTGTGTGTTTATTTCACAAACAGTTATAAATAATTTTGTTAACGCCGCTCAATCATGTGTCTGCATCTTGGGTCGCATATAATTATTACGTCGCTGTCAACGACTCTGGTACTCGAAACGAAGTAAGCTAATTTCGTCCATTATGGCAATCAGGTTCGAAGGAAGGAGTTATGAAGATATAAATTAAACCTAAATTATACGACACCTGAAAGAAATCATAGAAGGGAGAATGGAAGGAAAGAGAGGGAGAGGAAGACCGCGGCAAATGATGCTCGGAGGGATTATGGTCAATGGATACAGTAAACTGAAGGAAAAGGCACGGCATAGAGAGGAGTGGCGTCATTGGAGGTTGGAACCTGCCGAAGGGCAGAGAACCTAAAGAAGAAGAGAGAAGAAGATACGACACCGGCAGCAATGGCACCCACGTGATCTTGATGAACTCTTCACAATCAATAATTAGATTTTAACCAAATTTGGAGCGAGTAGTGTGTAGTCTCGTTTTGAAGCTGCTTGGGAGTTCCAAGCCAAATCAACTGGGTTTTGGAAGAGTTCAAAGAAAGACGATTATACGACATCCACAGATGAAGATCTTGAGATAGAGCGTCAATTCGACTTGCAAGAAGGAGTTGATCAGAACGGGGTTGTCACATAAAGTTGCATTGAAGGTAAAATTTCATGATTTATAGGATGTGAAAATACATTTTAAAGGTGTAAAATGCCATGTGTTATTTGTTAAACTTCACCAACTGTTACAAACATGCCTGCGTTAACGTTGAGCTTCTTTTGCGCTGCAACATGATTGTGCACTCCACTATAAAAACATTATTATCCATTAACTCACATTTACGCGGCACATTAACCTTCTATCTCGCAGCTGTTACTTCCAAGTTTGGGAAGTTCAAGGTCATTTCCCGCTCTTTGACTCCAAGCACAGCCTCAACACTTGTTCATGCGTTTGTAGTTTTACGATTGGACTGCTGCAACGCTATATACGGTGGTTGGCCCTGCGACCTGGAATGAGCTCCCTGATATTCTTCGTAAAATCCTATTGTTCTTTCTGCTTCATTTCTCGCTGTTCTTAAGACTGAGCACTAAACGAATACACACACGCACCTACACACGCACCTACACACACACACACACACACACACACACACACACACACACACACACACACACACAAACGCACGCACGCACACGCCTATAGACTCTTTCATACACAAGCACACACGCAAAGAGCAACATACGCGTGCTGAGAATTAACTTGGCTGATGCATTGAAAGCTTTAAATTTATGCAGCGCCGTAACCGTATTGTCACTTTTCCTCCTGCACATACACCACTGCATAGGACTACATTGAGAAAAGGCGGAATTGCACCTTGACGATTAGTTTGTGTTTAAAGATAGGCCTACTTCATTATGGCAAACCTCGCCCTCCTACTTTGCACTTTGGACTAGATCTAAAAGATCACGGCCAGTGGCGAAGTGATTTTCCATTAGCCTTATTTTTTGTTGTTGTGCTAATTAAACGACATCATTTAGTGCATTTCAGATGAATAAAGCGATCGTTTGTCAAGCCCAAGTGCTATTTATAATATCATTTTATACTGTTTTTATGGTGTCTTAAGACATCAATTGTTTTTAGTATTTCCCATGCTTAAATTGTTCTATCGTTGATCTTACAGCGTCATCACAAAATTGAGATTCCAGCGACATGGATGAGAAAAATAGGGTTCTGATACTAAAAATAGATAGACCTGAAATCTCACAGAATGAGAAAAGACATCACACAGTATTGTCAAATAAATTGTGACTACCACTGAATCTGCTGCTTACATTATCGATGGCCTGGAACTACTGAAACGGCGCTATAGTCAGAACTAAAGATGGCGATTTCAATATAACTGGTAATAAAAAATTATACAAAGCTTTTCAAGTTGTGCCTATGTCTCCATAAAATTGTTATTAAAGTGTTTGAATAGAAGTTTCTAGAGGATGTAGTGATTGTGACTTCAATGGCCCTGAGATGTTGAAAATACTGCAAACGATAATTATGGTCCTTTCACTACACCTCCAAAACGAGTGAAAATAGTTATATAAATAATATTGAAAGACGGAGAATTTTATTACTCTGCCCTTAGCCTTGAGTGTCGTATCGTATCGACTACATTATAAAAATTCATAGATCACCTATTCCGAAACGCTTTCATCACAGTAGCTCCGGGAGAAAAGAAACGTTTTCACATAGCGAGATTATACAGGGAAGAGTCCAGACATGAACTTAGCCCGTAAAAAAGTCGAATGTCATTTCATGTGGAGAGACCTATCACAGCAACGGCTCTGGTCAAGGCACACTCCATATCTTACCAACTGTGCCATATCTCCCTACTTCCCTCGCAATATCCATCCTCCTTCTTTGATTCATCACTCACTCCCTCTCTTGCCTGGCGATTGCATATGGATGCATCAATGTAAAGAAAAAAATAATATAAATGCATTTGTGGAGCGTGGTGGTGTAGTGGTGGCATCGTCACCTTGAAGCCGGAAGGTTCGAGGTTCGAATCCACCTCGCCGCGTAGGGACCTTGGGCAAGTCCTTCACTCGCAATTGCTCAGCGCATCGGCGTGAAACTCCGATGCAGTGTCCGCGCTGTTACAGTAGTCGGGAGCGCCTCTGAGTAGCGGTTGAGGGCTGGAAGAGGCGCTATAACAAGTGCGCATACAAACAATTTGTATCTACCTGAGTGTTGGTTCCAACGAAAGGAGGATTGCATTGGTGGAAATAAGCCGGCTAAGTAGGTCATCACGGTGGACCAGACGAGACAGCATTCGTATTGAGGTTGCATTATTTTCTACTGCATTACCTGTATACCCCAAAATGTAATAAAGCAACAGGATTTAAGAATCTGAAAGGTTGTGAATGTTTTAAATTGATAATTGTCTACTATAGTTATCAGGTTGATGATGTGCGATGGAAAGTCCATTACATCTGCTTGGGTGATAATTAATTATATTATAAAAATATTGCTATTTTTGAAGGATTATTATGATATTGCTTCATAAATATCATATGGTTGGAATTTTTCCGAACGATCGTCGTTGAAATTTCATCATTGCGCAATAAACATAAGAAACGTCAAAGAACTCAGTGAGCGAATTGTTAATGCATGCTTTGGATGAATTTGATCAATTAACTGGTCGTCGATGCTACTTTTAGGCAGTGGCTTGTAGCGCCTATCAAGTGTCTCGAAGCTTATGTAAGTTGAATGTTAGACATTTTGTAGACAATTAAAATCTTACTTCATTATTTAAATTTATTTTCCAAGTGGTAAGGGTTTTGAAGGTGTCAAACGACATTCACACTTTGCATAGCACTTAAGAACAGCACGGTAGCGTTACTTTTGCTTTGCGTCGCAAGATGGCCAACCTACATTATGCTTGTGCACTTGTAATAGCGTCCCGTCAAGATTTCTACTCGGAAGCGCTTCCGACAACAGCGCGGACACTGAATCTGAGTTTCACGTCGAAGCGCTGAGCAATTGCGAGTGGGCTTGCCCAAGGTCCCTACAAGGCGACTTGTGGTCGATTCTGAACTCTCTCGACATTGCGCCGTCAAATTTTACCTTTGCCGTCTGCTTGCTATGCAGTTCAGCTACCAGGTTGAAGATGTGCGCTGGATAGCCTATTACATCTGCTTGGGTGATAATTAATTATATTATAAAAATATTGGTATTTTTGAAGAATTATGATGATTTATACCGACGCACCCTGTGACGGTGCTCCTAGTAGCGACTGGGTATTGGGTTTTTTTTTTCAATAATGGTGAACAGCGTAACTTGGCGATACGGAACCATTTGGTGGACGTGCTATTAGGCTGGAAATGTCAGCTATGTGTTCCTGTTCTCCTGAATACTTGATTGAACTTCTGTGGGTTTCTTCAATTTCGATAATGCCGTGCAGATGATAATTATTATAGGGTATGATAACCTCGCGAATGCATTCGTATACATACGCATTATGGACTCATCGAAAAAAGCGATCTTAATTTTTGATCATGCATCTCTATTGAACTTAACCCGCTGTCTGAAATAACATCAACTTCTCCAAATCATGCTTTTGACAACTTTTTCAGTTCTGCTTGAACACGTTGGGTGCCTTGGACAGAACCGTATTAAAATTGTCCCGCCAAAAAGAATCTTGTTCGATTACACAACACAATATTATTATAGTCGATGTTGGTGAAATTGAACAAATATGACTACTAATGTACCAACAGAACCAGAACGACAAAGACTTTAATTGTGACTGTCACTGTTTGCATTCATGTTTTATATAACGATGTAGAGTGCATTGCTCTTGTGTTGCAATACAGCGTCATACTAGTAGCAACCACCGAGTCTCTTGACGTCTGTAGAGTGTGGGAGTAGTCGCAAGAGTGCACCAAATGCAAAATGCTCAACCGGATAAGACCAAGTGCCCAGGCAGAGCACAACCATTGAACCTACATGTCCTAGCGAAGAATCAATTCGACCAGTTCATATCTTGTTGATAGTTACCTTCGATGACGATACTTTTAATGGCGCAACGATCCCGGTTGATGACAATAAATTTTCAAACCAGATTATTCTGAATTGTGGACGAGTCGGCTTCAAAATCACAGGGTCTTCAACAGGGCTGTACTGGTAAATTTTGAGGTGAGTACACGCTGACCGTGAAAAAAGCCGACAATTTTTTGGACCCGACATTTTTTGACGACCCTTTTTATATAGTCATCCGGCCGAGATCTTCAGCAAATGTCATCAATATTCCGTCCGAAAAAACTGATGACCTTTTTTAGTAATTAATTTTGTTCCGAACTTCAGCCTAAATACACCTAAATAGCCGCTGTACCCTGGATTAGCCTACTCGCGCAAACCTGCGCACCCTGGTTTTTACCCGCGTATACCCTAGTTTTCAATAGGTGAGTATACGAAGCCGTTTTGTCCCCGGAGGTCAGTATACGCCGTATTCCCTTGTTTACAGCCATGCATTGACATAGCAAAAGGAACGTTTCGGAAGTACTACGATACGGTCTCGTTTTGCATTGAATTATTTTCTGTACACTCATATAGCGCCTCTAATAGAATAAATAGGTCATGCCCGACATAGTGACTTGCAACATATCAACATTTAGTCATTGCTTTCTCAACGGCAGTGCCAGACCATAGCCTGAAAGACAGGAGGGCTACTAATGATCTCTCTTATCATTCAGATTCGTTATAACCTACTAGCTGCGGCGGATATTAACGCTGCTGAAATCTGTCACTGCATTCTTTGGGGTTTGTAATGAAAGATAAATAAAAACGTAATGTTAAACACCTTTTAAAGCATATTAGACGACGCTATATATAAATACAAATCCACTGGTGACGTTGGCTATGAACTGTCCTGCTCTAGTGCACGGTGATTCAATAAAAAAAATAACCATGATATTTTAGAGTAACTCCGGCAAATATCGGGTTATGTCAACGAAATTATTATGTTAAGATATGATATAGGAGTTATTTTTGAACATTGAAGAAATTAAAATTTATGTGGGAATTTCTCTTCCTGGGGAGTTACGCATGCGCGAAGACGAGTACGTCACTGCTTGACTGATTCATCAATGATTCGCTGACTTATTTCGTCCCATGCTTTCACAATTCCAAGACAAAACTCGTTGACATCACACATTTGAGACATGTAGACATTTTCTTGCATGACATTACCTATCTTATTGTATACTGGATTTAAATCACTACTGTTGGGTGGCCACACATTGGGCTGGATGAAAACAGGAATTTCATTTCCCAGTGACGCAACAGTCACTTTCAAGAGAAAATAATGGTGTGTATCTCTAATAAAATGTCCGTGTACACACGACCACACACACGCGCATAGCACCATTGTGATATAGTTAATATTCATTTGACGAAGCCAATGCATTGAAACCGTTAATTTATATAGCGCCGTAACAGCAGCATCGTGACGTCACTCTTCCCTCTGCTCCTCATCTTCCTTCTTCCGTTCTCAAATCTCTTAACATAAACGGCAGAACTACTATTTGACAGCTCGCTATAATTATTTAAAACACCTCAACTTGTCAAGGACGATCAAGCATCGACCCTACTTTTTGGCTGGTGTATTCTATCCCCTTAAAGCTATCTGGGGGATGAATTAATCCATTCCCCAGGATGGAATATGCCGGTATAGACCATCCGAGGGAATAAACCTTCTATCCCTATTTTTATTGCGTATAATTGAATTTAATATACCATACAAATTTCTGTCCAGGACAACGGCCTCTGTTGTCATAGGTCCTGGTCAAATCTGGATCCAACCATGACTGTCTGACGCTCCCACGTGCACGTAATTATATGCAATATATACATGGCGGCGCCGTGTGCAATTTTGATCGTATCCAATAAAAACAAAGAAAAAAGACGTCGACAGACCTAATAAACGCGAGATGTCGTTAAGCACTAAATACGTATTACACACCTTCTTTAAGATTTCAAGGTAGTCATTAATTTTCAAAAATTTTAACAATCGTGTCTTAATTTCATGAAATGAAGGCGTCTTCATCATTATGATCCATGGGATGAAACCCCGTATGTGTCCAATGCACACTTCATCACCACTTTCCACAGTCCACTAACCTGTGCATAATAGTCAAGCTGTATAATAGTAGGTCTTGATTTCACCTGTGCTTGATGTCATCTATCCACTCTCTGTTTGGTCGTCCTCTTCTCCCCTTGCCGTCCATAAGTGCAAGCATCGCACTTTTTCATTTTTCTGCTGCTACGATCAAATAAACTGGAATATTTTTTTCTGCTAGTGCCAACTCCATGATATTATGAAGTAAGGAATGGTTGACAGAGACACATTGACAGGGACAAACGCATAGTCAAACAGACGAACATGGAGAAACAGATCGACGGACAGATTGTTATAAAACGGACAGAGAAAACGACACTGGACAGACAGACAGACATACAGACACAGACAAACAGACAGAACAGATAGACAGTCAGTCAGACAGAGAGATAATCACGTATACATATACATCGACAGAGACACAGAAAGGCACAGAAAGATAGATGCGTAACTTAGTCAATTCTCCATTATGCATCGGTTTATTTATCGACTGTGATGATCTCTTGTTTGTCTATCTCTTCAAATAAATTATTGCTTCGTTTGAAAAATCCAAAAGAGACAAAGACTCATAAACGAAGAATCGGACGCAATAAAGAAATATTTATAAACTTCAAACGATCATCTTCGTCACGCCCTCCATGTCTCGTCAAATCCATCAACATAGACAACGACTTTTCTTTTATAGCGCCACTGTGTACTGCTGAAATCCACCGGATATAATTAATATTGCATTTCAATGGAATCTGATTTCTTCAGCGCGATATCTTACATGTTGCTGTCACTATTCAAAACAAAGCAAATGGAAGTCAAT
Organism: Lumbricus terrestris; assembly: GCA_949752735.1. Lineage (NCBI taxonomy): Eukaryota > Metazoa > Annelida > Clitellata > Crassiclitellata > Lumbricidae > Lumbricus > Lumbricus terrestris. Next base: position 3,547,751 of record OX457040.1, on the reverse strand, counting down.
TTGCAACAAAGTAAACACACGCTCAAGTGGCTTTTCTAAAATTTTCTTCATTGGAGAATGCGATTATTACGAGGCGTACTCTCCTTTGTGACAATGGTCACACAGTAATGAGAATCATCTTATGTGACAGTCATAATTATAATTAGAATTTTATGTATTGTCCATTTGTCGCATCTGTTGTTGTTTTTTGTTACATTTAAAATTATGTGCTTGGTGGCACCATATGCGATTGTTGATCACATCCAATAAAAACAAACAAAAAAGACGCCGACAGTCCTAATAACTCCAGATGTCGTTAAGCACTACGTAAAAAGTTCGTATTATACACCTTCTTTAAGAATTTACAGCAATGGTAAATTCTTGGAAATCTGAACAATCATCAATAATAACTTAACTCTTTCGCTGCCCGCGGACCTAATAGACAGACAAACAGACAGGCAGAGAGACGCACACGTATACACAGACAGAAACACATAAAGACCTACCAGTCTGCGATTTTGTGTACATAGTATGTGCATTTAGCATCACCAGCTGAAACAAATGAATGGCAAGTTTTTTGTACAACAGTCACCGTTCACCATTGACTTTCTTGTAGGATCGTACGGTTGGATAAGCTGATCGGACTTGTCTACTCCGCCCATCATTAATTGGTTGTAATTTAGAATTCTATCTGGCTTGCTCATTGCTTGCACGTTTTTGCGGTGAACGGTGACTGTTGTGTAAGTAGATTTATGTATTGTGCTCAACATGTAGACATCTTTTTTATCTCTGAACTTCACAGCCAATAGTTCGCCTGCACGGACAGAAGCGGACTGGCCAATACTTTTTACGCGACATTTGACTAATTTCACGATTCACTTTACTACACAACGATATCAAACCAACTAATAATACAGACCTGTGCACAAATTTTTCAGCCAAAACATAGCCCAAACATGGCCTACTACATTATTTTTTTGCTCGCCATCAGTGCCGCATTCGTTGCTACAGCCAGTAATTCTGCAGTGCCCACAGCTTATGCCAGTTGACGTCATAATGGCACCTACAGCCCGGTGTGTACATGACGTCTTAAGACGTCATAATGGCAGCGAAGGGGTTAAAATCAATTACGATCACAATCATAAACTGGCGTATTTCTGCCAGTGCCAGCTCCATCAAGTGAGGAATGGGTAACATAGACACGAACAGATAGAGACACGGACAGACATGTTGACAGAGACAAGCGAACAGACAAACAGACGAACAGGGAGATAAACTGACGGATAGACAGTGATGAAACGCATTTGTTCAAACCTGGATCATCCTCCTCACTGCCCAATTTAAAACATAGCTGGAAAGTTTCACGGACTAAATTGCTCATTAATAATTAACCAAAAATTAAGATGATCTAATTATTTGCTTAGTCTAGTCACTTCACTAATCATTGATAGAAATATTGCTGAGTTCTGTTGAGCATCAATTTTAAATGTTTGAGATTCGTGTCCACTGAGTAAAATATGCTCCCAAGTCTTTCTTCTTCTTCAGATAATTATATTGACCTACTTCGGTTACGTTTAAATCAAATGCCACGCATCTAAACTTCGATCACATAATATCTAAAGTGTCAATTCGATGGTAATTTAATATTCATCAATAAAAAATTTCAAGACGTTACGTAACGTTCAGCTCTCCCGACCCATCCACCCACGTAACGTTTCGTAACGTTTTCAATGACAACAAGAGTTAAGTAATTATGCAATGACCTCTTTCGAAGACCCTTGAGAGAATGGTTTCACTGCAGCCTGTTCCTTGTTTTGATCAAACTGGACTCCTTCCAGCAGCACAATCTGGATTGAGAGGTAACCATTCTACGGACAACTAATGATCTCATTTCCTACGTTTTCCCATCTCCCGCTTTCACCGGGTTAACGTGCAATGCCAGCCACTGCGCAAAGTTTCCGCTTGATCACGAGAACTGGATCCGGTTTGTTCATCGGATGCAAACCCAATACAAGGAAAGAGAGCGTGAGTCATGGGAAGCAAAGATCGTCCGTAATGCGAAAGACCTGAAGCGTCTCTGGTCCACCTTTAACGGCTTCCTGGACCGTCATGGATCCGGCTCTCGCTCGAGCACTCCAGAATTCTCTGCCTTTGACTTTGCAGTCCAATGCGATTGAAAGATCAGCTTAGTACGTGTACACGTAGACACCATAGGCTTCCACTCTCCGAGGTTTCCGCCGATAGATGTATTATCAGCTTCGGAAGTCTTTGCTCGTGGGACAAGGGGATCACGTCTGTCACGTGATCGTATATTGGGCGAAGAGAGAATGCTGAAGTCATCAGGCGGGTGAGAATTATCACGAAAATACTTGAGCTCTAGACCAATACAAGACCGTTTAATTAAAGCAGAAATACCGATTATTGTATTGAGAACCTCGAATTGAATTCGCGCATTGAAGGGAGCCAGTTACGGTGTATAATTTTATCTCGTAATTTATTCATGCTGGTGGATCCGATTTGACCAGGGTCTATGACAACAGAGGCCTTTACCCTGGACAGAAATTTGCTCGGCATATTACAGCACTTATGAGCTTTTGCAATTGCAAAATATTTTTTTTTTTCTCTTGCCTTCACGCGATCTTATAGTGTCAGATGACAACGTCATAGAGGTGTATAAAATAAAATTTCAAATTGCCATAATTATAGTGTACAATTAACAACAACAAAAAATCACGCGCTCTCTTAATATATTGTGTCAGTTTAAAACTTTATTGGGGTGTCTAAAAATAAATTTTAAATTGCTTTAGACTTCAATTCGCCACCCGTAATAATTATTTTAGGGCTCTTCCTGGATTTATTATGCGTCTGATTCGCATATTTTGTCTCAACATTAAATATGTGTCAATTGCCGCTTCCTTCAAATGAAATGTCATATGAATTCATTTGATTGTCATGTCAAAACCGCCTTACACATGCTTTGCATGTTTAGCCCCGCCTTTCATTGGCTATGCATGTCTAGCTGCGCATTTTACCAAAGTTGGGTCTAACCGCCATTTGATTAGTTATAGTTTCAGTCGAACGACAATGTGTGATATCAAAGATCATTATCGTCGCCCTCCTCCTTTATCCAGGCTTTGGACTTGCACTGTGAATGCGCAATCAGTGGCTGAGTTAAATGTCATTTACGTGATTTAATTTGGTTTTATTGATTTAATGACATCTACTTGATTTAAATTAAGCTAGACTAATAAATTATATTTTCAATACTATGTAGTCATAAGCCGTCGTTAAACCCTGGATCTATCCCAAGGGCGGATACAGAAATTTTAGCAGGGGTGGGCCAACATTTTCGGTCTTGGGAAAAATGTTCGTCTTGGTCGCCGAAAAATCTTATGAATTTTTAAAGCATTTGTCTCGAATTGCCATGAAAAAGATAGCATCTTATCCTCCAAAATAGCTGATGACCTTTTTAGTCGTACGAACATCGTATACTGACCTCGTGGGCGTGGGGAGAGGCCTACGGAACTACTCATGGAGAGGCCACGTCAACTTTCCAAGCTAGAATAATAAATAAATTTCTAAATGAGGGGCCATGGCCGGATTGGCCTCCCCTGGATCCGCCCCTGACCTATCGATCCAATCAATTTCTTCTGTCGGTCAATAAATAAAAGCATGCATAATAATGGTTTTAAATGCAGAAGAGGAAACAGATCTTCTGATGGCTCTCAGACGCCTCAGGTGAAAATAACATGAGCGTGTCAACTGCGAGAGGTGGTCAGAGAACGAAAAGGTGCTATCAAGAGTGACCCCCAAATCACGGACACTATTTGAAAATGTAAAGTCAGGGTATATTGAGGACAAGAGTGTGAAATTTAAACTTCAATCATATAATGGTCGAAAGACATAGAATAGTCGGTGTGCGAAATGCGTTGTAGCCTCAATATATTTGGTACTGTAGGGCGTTAGCAGTTGATAAAGAGCTCTAGAAGAAACTCTACGTCGAATTTTAAGTGGGGTTTAAACACCTTTTATACGTTTTACAATTGCACTATAATAATCAACACGCATTTATTTAAATCTGTATCCTCCATCACGATGTTTAATTTTGAACATAGGTGGAAAGTTTAACGGACTAAATTGGTCATTAGTAATTAATCAAAAATTAAGATGAGCTAATTATTTGCTTAGTCTAGTCACTTCACTAATCATTGATAGAAATATTGCTGAGTTCTGTTGAGCATCAATTTTAAATGTTTCAGATTCGTGTCCACTGAGTAAAATATGCTTCCATTTTTTTTCTTTTTCAGATAATTATATAAACTTGCTTTGGTCACGTTTTAAATCAATGTCACGAGGCTAAACTTCGATCACATAATGTCTAAAGTGTCAACTCGATGGTAGTTTAATATTCATCAATAAAAGAATTCAAGACGTTATGTAACGTTCAGCTCTCCCGACTCACACACCCACGTAACGTTTCGTAACATTTTCAATGACAACGAGCGTTCAGTAATTATGCAATGATCCCTTTCGAAGACCCTTGACTGTAGATTGGTTTCACTGCAACTTGTTCCTTATTTTGATCAAATGGGATTCTTTCCAGCAGCACAATCTGGATTGAGAGGTAGCCATTCTACGGACAACGAATGATCTCATTTCCTACGTGTTCCCATCTTGCGTTTCACCGAGTTGACGTGAAATGCCGGTATCACGAAATAGAGTATACCCTTCTGAAAGCTATTCGGGGGGATGAATTAATCTATACCCCCGGATGGAATTAACCGGTCTAGACTACCTGGGGGATCAGCCATTCTATCCTTTTTTTAACCCTCATCCTACCAAGTGGGGTCCGTTCGGACCCCAAGCACATAAACTGCTGTGCAACTTTTTTTCGATAAATGATTAAGAGTCGGCATTTTATGAATTTGTCTATAGGTCTGTCCTACATGATATGCTGTACCTACTTTTTTGAAAACAATTATTTTGAATTTTTAATAAATATTTTTCTTTTGGGGTCCGAACGGACCCCAACGTAAAACAGCTTACGCATGAGCTTTTTAGCCAATGCAGAGCTGGATTTCTGCAACTCTGCACTACAAGATTTGGGTTCTAGGACTGTTTTCAAAGGACAATTCGTCAAAGTAATGTTATTTATGTACATAACCCAAAAAATACATGCATACATACATACAAACATACACACAAACATACATACAAAATAAATGCACACATTCGTATATCACAAATGTAAGTACATAAAAGCAAATCTTCATGCATGCATACATGCATGCTAAATACTAGCATATATTCAGACATGAATACATGCAAATATGCACACACATGCAAGCATACATTCAAGCATAGATACATACATACATACATACAAACATATATGCACACATTCATGCACGAATACCTGCATGTTTGACAATTGTATGCTTATCATGTATGTATGTATATTGATGTATGCATGAATGTATGTATGTTTGTATGTATGTGTATGTATGTATGCATGTATGTATGTATGCATGTATGTATGTGCAAACGTGCTTGCATACATACGTACGTATATGCATACATTTGGGTATTCACACATACGTGCATACATATAGACATTCATGAATACATATTGCTTACATACATGCATACATACATACATACATATATACATACATACATACAAATATGCATGCATAAACACATACACATACATGCATGCATACATACAATACATACATACAATACATACATACATACATCATCATACAAACATACATAATGTATGTATGTATGTATGTACGTACGTATGTATGTATGTAACTATGTGTGTATGTATGTATGTATGTATGTATATATGTATGTATCATACATGCATACATGTATGTATGTATGTATTGTATGTATGGCACATACATACAATACATACAGTACATACGTACATACATACATACATACATACACACACAATACATACATGTGAAATTGTGAATGTATGTTCGTATGTAAATACATATATACATTATGTGTGTATGCATTGTATGTATGTATGTATGCATGTATGATACATATACATGCATACATACATACATACATACATGCATTCATACATTCACAAGCACATACATAATATTACATATATATGCATATTATACATACATACACCACTGCATGCATACATACTTACCTACAAACATACATACATACATACATTTATGCAGACATGCATACACGCATAGTCTACATATATACATACATACATGCAATTGTATATGTGTGTTTGTGTGTATATATACAAGTATGCATGTGTATATGTTTGGGGTCCGTTCGGACCCCAGTTGGTAAACAACGTATGTAAAATGTGTTGGTAGGATGAAGGTTAAATGCGTATAATTAAAAAAATATGCTCTAATCAAAATTTAAAGTGGCTCTAATTGTTTTAAGCGTCCTAAGCAATGTTCAGAGAAAGCGAATTCGAATTTTATTTAGTGACTCTGAGTGTTCTTAAGTGTTAAGTGTTTTCAATCTTTTAAGTGCTCTAAAACCAAAGTAAAAAATTTATCTAGTAGAAAAAACATACCTGTTAGTGTCATTGTTCAAAACAAAGCAGATGAAAATTTATTTGCAAAAATAAATACACGCGGAAGTGACTTTTTCGACTTTTCTTCATTTAGGGGGATACGATTAATACGGGGAATACTCTATTTCGTGACACCGGCTCCCGCTCGAGCACTCTAGCATTCTCTGCCATTGACTTTGCAGCCCAATGCGATTGAAAGATCAGATCAGTACGTGTACATGTAGACACCATAGGCTTCCACTCTCCGGAGTTTCCACCGATAGATGTATGTATCAGTTTCGGAAGTCTTTGCTCGCGGGATAAAGGATCACGTCTGTCACGTGATCGTATAATGGGCGAAGAGAGAACGCTGAAGTCATCAGTCGGATGAGATCACGAAAATACTTTGGCTCTATACCAGGGGTCTCAAACTCAAGTCAGTATGTGGGCCGCATTTGAAATTTTTAATGACTCGCGGGCCGCAAAATAAAAATATTCTCGTGCACGTGAAACTATAGAATTAGTTATGTGCCATTCAGCATGAAATAATGTAATGATGATATAACCCTGTAAAATTCACATAATATTATATTTTAAATGGTATTGAAAACAAAATTGAAAAACCATTCTATCCCAATTATCGAAAAATGCGTGGGCGCTATAATTGAAGAAATTATGCTGTAATAAAAATTTTAAATGACTAAATTTTGTTGGGTGCCGTATCCTAAGCAATGTTCAGAGTAATTCAACCCGGATTTTGTTAAGCCAAGAGACTCTGAGTGTTTTTAAGTGTTCTAAATGTTTTAAGTCCTCTAAACCAAAGTCACCAAAATTATAGGAATAAACATAGGGCCTACCTGTTAGTGTTATTGTTCAAAAACCAAGCAAACGGAAGCTAATTAATTTTGCAAAAATAAACAAACGCGGAAGTGACATTTTTCAACTTCTCATCTGTGGAGATATAATTATTACGTATAGTCTACACTCCATTTTGCGACACCGACATAAAACTTCGCTGTAGGCCTAGCATAAGCTTACTTCTGCTTCGGCGTTGCATCGCACTGAAGGTCCAATAAATCCATCTACATAGCCTAATACACCACACAATATTTGTTGTTGTGGATTCAATGTCCACAACAAAAGGAGTAGAAAAACAGTTTAAACCTAGGTTCAAATCATAAAAGAAATGCAAAATTCTTTTAAACCGATTTCTAATTAAAAAAATCAAAAACCAGGAGGCTGTTCGCGGGCCGCATTAATCGGGTTCGCGGGCCGCATGCGGCCCGCGGGCCGCGTGTTTGAGACCCCTGACTCTATACCAATACAAGACAGTTTAAATAAAGCAGAAATACCGATTACTGAATTGAAAACCTCGAATTGAATTCGCGCATTAAAAGGAGCCGGTGAAGGTGAATAGTTCATCAATAAATATTATTCAAGCAAATGCCTATACGTGATCTTATTATGTCAGATGACAACGTCATAGGGGTGTATAAAACTAAATTTCAAATTGCTATGGAGTAGGAACTCCGCCACTGGTGGCTTCCTGCCAGTACCAATCCCAAGCCTGGATAAAGGAGGAGGGCGTCGCTAATGGTCTTTGTTACCACACAGTGACGTTAAACTGCAACTACACACACACTATAGAGTACATTTCGCCAAAACTTAACGTGCCCTCTTAATACTAGTCAGCTAAAACCTTTATTGGGGTGTCTAAAAATAAATTTCAAACTGCTTTAGTGTTCAATTCGCCACCCGTAATAGTTATTTTAGGGCTCTTACTGGATTTATTATCCGTCTGATTTTCATATTTTTTGTCTCACCATTGAATAAAAATTATGTGTAAATTGCCGCTTTCTTCAAATGAAATGTCATGTGAATTCATTTGATTTTCATGTTAAAACGCCTTCCACTTCATTTGCATATTTAGCCCCGCTTTTCATTTGCTATGCATGTCTAGCACCGCCTTTGACTAAATTTGGGTCCTAACCCCCATTTACTTAGTTTGATATCAAAGATCATTATCGTCACCCTCCTCCTTTATTCAGGCTTTGGACTGGCGCTGTCAATGCGCGATCATTGGCTGAGTTGAATGCCATTTACTTGATGTAATTCGATTTTATTGATTTAATACCATCTCAAACTAAGCTAGACTAATAAATTATGTTGTCATAAGCCGTCGTTAAACCCTGGACCTACCCCAAGGGCGGTACAGAAATTTTTGAAGCGAGGGGCAAAATTTTCTGTCTTGAGACAGGGAAAAATGTTTGGCTTGGTCGCCGAAAAATCTGATGAATTTTTCTAGTCATTTGCCTCGAATTCCCGTGAAAAAGACACAATTTTATTCGCCAAAATAGTTGATGACCTTGTTTAGTCGTACGGACCTCGTATACGCACCTCGTGGGCGTGGGGAGGGGCTACGGAACTACTCATAGGGCGCGTCAACTTATATGCTTGGTGGCACCGTAAGCGATTTTGATCACATGAAAATAAAAACAAAGAAAAAAAAAACAACAGACCTAATAACCTCGGGTTGTCGTTAAGCACTGCGTAAAAAGCTCGTATTAGACACCTTCTTTAAGAATTTATAGCAGTGATAAATTCTTGGAAATCTGAATAATGGTTAATGTGAACTTCTAAACAGTTAATTACGATCACAATCAAAAAATGACGTATTTCTGCTAGTGCCAGTTACATGATTTTATGAAGTAAGGAATGGGTGACATAGACGCGAACAGATAGAGACACAGGCAGACACATTGACAGAGACAAGCGAACAGACACACATACGAACATGGAGATAAACTGACGGACAGACAGTTATAAAACGGACAGAGAAAACGACACTGAACAGAGAAGTACAGACAGACAGGCAAACAGATAGACAGACAGACGTGTCAGTCAGTCAGTCAGTCAGTCAGACAGAGAGATACACACTATACGCCGACAGAGACGCAGAAAGACTAACAGACAAACACACAGATTGACAGACGTGTAAGTAGCCTTAGTCGACTATGTTATCCAATTACTGAATCGTTCTTATCTGTTTGTCCACTGCGTTGAATTTTATTCTCTTCCAAGAATATAATTAATGCTTCGTTTTAAGAAGAACAAAAGAGTCAATAACTCATAAACGAAACTAAGAAATGTGAACTTCACTCGACCATCTTCATCACGCACTCAATGACGCGAAACTCCGTCAGTGTTTATATTATGACAGTGCCAGTCCCAAGATTGGATAAAGGAGGAGGGCGATTCAAATCATAAATGATGGAAAAGTTCACTTATGATTATTCGCAATGTGGCGATGCACTGTTGCGTTGATGTCATCGTATCTATTGGGCTTGAAATGTCATTAACAATAATTATTGATCAACGTCAAATTAATATTGAAATAAATGGTTTATAACAAGATGCGTCATCAGGCTAAAATAGGCTTTAAATGTTATTATTGCGGTTTCAATTTTCATTTTGGTATTGCACGAACAATTAAATTAAATTTTTAAAAACTTCTCTTGAACGAAACAAGAAAAGACCGAAAGTTAAATGAGGTTTAATCATCACAATACTAAAAAGTACACACCTCTAGTAAAAAGTTTCAACACTCATAACATAACTAGTAGAGGTCTTTGAACAGCATTCGCGTAATCGTGTTATGGAGTTCTTATTATTTTCTTACTCAAAATTAATGGACGAGACATGGAGCGCAGATTGTGTTTGCTATAAGAGACTATTCGAGAAGCAACAACATGATCGTCGGATCCCTGTTCCTAAATAGAGCTGCTACGCAGAGGTCAGCATCGGCGGCCTAAACCACGCTGTTCTCGACAGTCGGGGATGTCGAAGGGAAGGAGTCCAGCTAGTCAGACACGTCCCAGGAATCAACGCCCGGAGGCGTAGTGCAGGTGCTACGTGATATTCTATTCCCCTGAAAGCTATCAGGGGTTATGAATTAATAAATGCTTTAAGTGCTCTAAAAACAAAGCAAAACAAATTTTCTAGTAGGAATAAACATACCTGTTAGTGTCAATGTTCAAAACAAAGCAGATGAAAATGAATTTGCAAAAATAAATGCACGCGGAAGTGGCTTTTTCGACTTTTCTTCATCTAGGGGGATACTATTAATACGGGTATACTCTGTTTCGTAACACCGGCGTAGTGGTCGATCGAGTTAAGGCCATTGCATTCCATGAACACGCAGCACGCGCACAGCGTACAGTCAGAAGCTACATAAGAACGAACATAGAGTTTTGTCGATATGCGTTCACCGATTGTTATACCCAGAACTTTTTTATCGATTAAGATCTCTTTACACCCGTAATAATGGCATAGAGGCCAATGAAGCGAAGAAGCAAATTGCTCGAAATTGTATTTGAACGCAGAAACGAAACAGCATCTGAATAACAGAAAGTGATTTGAAGGTTTATCCCAATGCTAGAATTAAACACCTTTAATAATCTGATAAAAAAATTATATAAATTTGAAATTCAGAAACAAGATTTACTCCGACAGCTTCGTTTCGATTCACCAAGATGATTTTCAATATAATGAATTATTATGCCCACGTTGCAATACTTTTCAAGTGCATAAATGGCTCTCAGCCTGACGCGATTGTCATAATGGTCGATAACGTGACAGCCCCGAGGAAATAAAAAAACTTCAAGTAGCGAAGAGCTGAAGATGACACCCCCAATAAGATCTTACTACGGATAGTGGGATGGAGGTCATTCCACATAGAAGGGCCTACAATGGCAGAGGCACGGTGTTGGGCCATGGCAGTCCTTGCCCATGGAACTAAGAGATCTAGTCAATCAGCAGACCGGAGAGGGCGGGAAGAGACTGCATATTGGGGTTTATGCATCAAGTCACAAAGGTATTTAGGAGCTTGTCCAGTTTGAGTTTTTGAAACTAAGAGCAGTACATTGAATTGGATCCCAGAGGCAACAGGAAGCCAGTGAAGAACATCAGTCATGTAGGTAGAAATGTGGGAGTAGCAAGGAGTCTGGCTGCCGAGTTAATATCTGACTGAAAGGAGGATAAGCGAACTTTGGGAAGCCCAGCAAATAGTGAGTTGCAGTAGTCAATTCGACAGCAAATAAAATCGTGAACAATGGTTTTAAATAGAGAAGAGGAAACAAATATCCTGATGGCTCTCAGACGCCTCAGGTGATAATAGTATGAGCGTGTCAACTGCGAGAGGTGATCAGAACACAAAAGGGTGCTATCAAGAGTGACGCCCAAATCGCAGACACTATAAAATGTAATGTCAAGGTGCACATAATGATCGAAAGACAAAGAATAGTCGGCGTGCGAAATGCGCTGTAGCCTTATATTTGGTGTTGTAGATCGTTAGCAGTTGATAAAGGGCTCTAGAAGTAATTCTACGTCAAATTTTAGGAGGGGCTTAAACACCTTTTATATGTTTTACCGTTAGACTATAATAACACGCATTCCTTCATATCTGGATCCTCCTTCTTCACTGCTCAATTTAAAACATAGCTGGAAAGTTTCACGGACAACGAATGATCTGATTTCCTACGTTTTCCCATCTCGCGCTTTCACCGGGTTGACGTGCAATGCCGCCCACTGCACAAAGTTCTCGCTTGATCGGGAGAACTGGATCCTGTTTGTTCATCGGATGCAAGTCCACTACAAGGAAAGAGCGAGTGAGTGAGTCATGGGAAGCAAAGATCGCCCGTAATGCGAAAGACTCGAAGCGTCTCTGGTCCACCTCTAACGGCCTCCTTGACCGTCATGGATCCGGCTCCCACTCGATCACTCCAGAATTTTCTGCCTTTGACTTTGCAGCCAAATGCGATTGAAAGATCAGCTCAGTACGTGTACATGTCAACACCATAGGCTTCCATTCTTCGGAGTTTCCGCCGATAGATGTATATATCAGTTTCGGAAATCTTTGCTCGTGGGACAAGGGGATCACGTCTGTCACGTGATCGTATAGTGGGCGAAGATAGGATGATGAAGTCATCAGGCGGATGACATCACGAAAATACTTTGGCGCTAGACCAATAATTATTATAAATGTCCGTTTAATTAAAGCAGAAAGACCGATTATTGAATTGATAATCTCGAGCTGAATTCGCGCATTGAAGGGAGCCAGTGATGTTGAATTGTTTTATCTAGTAAATTGTTGAGGCAACTGCCTAGACGCATTCTTATACTGTCAGATGACAATGTCATAGGGGTATGTAAAAAAAAAATTTAAATTGCTATTCTGTACTATTTACCAAAGCAAAATTTCACGCGCTCTCTTAATATTATATCATATGAACACTTTATTGGGGTGTCTAAAAATTTCAAATTGCTTTAGTGTTCAACTAGCCGCCCGTAATAATTATTTTAGGGCTCTTCCTGGATTTATTATCCGTCTGATTTGCATATTAAATTGTCTCACCATTGAATATGTGTTAATTGCCGCTTCCTTCAAATGAAATGTCATGTGAATTCATTCGATTTCCATGTCAAAACCGCCTTACACCTGATTTGCATGCTTAGCCCCGCCTTTCATTTGCTATGCATGTCTAATCATGCCTTTGACTAAATTTGGGGCCTAACCGCCTTTTACTAAGTGATAGTTTCAGTCGAACGACACTGTGTGGTAACAAGGACCATTATCGTCGCCCTCCTCCTTTATCCAGGCTTGGGACTTGCACTGTCAAAGCGCAATCAGTGGCTGAGTTAAATGCCATTTACATGATTTAATTTTATTTTATTGATATAATGTCATCTACTTGGTTTAAATTAAGCTTGACAAATAAGTTATTTTTTCAATACTATGTTGTCATAAGCCGTCGTAAACCCTGGACCTATCCATCAAATCAATTTCTTCTGTCGATCAATAAATTACAATCACTTAAGATGCTTTTTTATTGCGATCTCCACCCAAACGCACTGATCGACAAACTACGCATATTAGTGCAGACTATATCTACGCAGATTAATGAAAAATGTATATCGTGATACTTATAGCATCAGTTGGCTTTTTTAACAGGTGTCTAAAATTTCGCTATGGAAAATCGTTCGCTCAGTTACAACGTGTGAGCTTAACAACGGTGTTTCATGGCATAAAAATGATATGCGTCGCCCTCCTCCCTCCATCCAACGGGGCTGACACTCTAACGGGTAGAGTCGTTGGCTTGTGGCGGAGTAAAACGGTGGATGGATGCAGATTTTAACAACAACAACTTATGAAATCAAAGCGAATAAAAAAATGCAGCAGTTTCAAACGTGTTTTACTTCACATTATGCTGTAGGCTATATCAGTTTGGGTAAGCCTGTGTTGCCAGGGAAATGTTAGCTTTGCGCTTCCACCTAGCTTCATCTCGTCCCTACGAAGTGGGGTGCCCAGCCAGCTCCACCCCTCTGGAGCATCCGGTGTGGACCAGTAACTATTATGGGTTTTCTCCGCCACCACACCACACTCATCCCACCGCCAGATTCCGCCTCAGCACCCCCGCTCCACCCCATTCCAGCCAACCGCCATCTCACAATGACAATAGGCTAATAACAGTATGCCTCTCTACACGGAATTGTTTGTTTGTTTGTTTGTGCGCTTTTTATAGCGCCCCTTCAAGCTAAAATAATAGCCTTGCTCTCCTGTGGCTTGTCCCTGCATCTGGTATCTCCTCAATGTCTAGACCGACACATTGTCTAAATGCATTTTTATCTATCCCGGGAGTTTCTGCACGGAGAGCGCCTCTGAATAGTTCATACTTCGAGAGGCGCTTTCTAAATGTTCAAATATGAAATGACATTAATTATCTACTATCATTATTATCATTGTTGTTTTGCAATGTGAACACCCGTTTAAATTGTATGTTTAATTATATAATTTTCTTTATTTGTTGCGTCCGTTTGAATTGGCTGTGCAAAGAGTTTTAATCAGTGATACCACATAATAATGTTGTGATACCGCTACATATTTTAGGAAATGCCAAGATGGGATCTTCAAAAAAAGTCAATAAAAGCCAAGTTAACAATTATGGACTATGACAGTGTCACCTATTTCATACAAACAGCAGTCATTTTATCCGATAAATTGTAATGTTTATGAAATTATGTGTAATCAATCCTGAAATCAATGTATGTTAAATTGCTAATAATTGGTTCTGTTCGCTGATTATTATCCAACATACTAACAACACTTTGTTTCAAATCTAAATCCTGCAACCAGTTATCATTGAATGGCTGGTCATGCTAACTGTTGGTCTTAATTCTCTTACTGTTACCAGATGTCAAGGTGCATCATGAAGAACCATCATTATTGCCCTGCCGATTGATATCGTATGAGTCACTTTTGTTGCGTTTCATGACGATTTAAAAATTTATTAAAACTAAACACATTGAAAGTGCAACTCTTGTTATTAATGTAAGTGTCTGCTAATAGAAACCTACAAAGAACGACGAGGAACGATCCTACCGGGGCTTCGGGATTCGATCTCGGTTCCTCTCGCTCTCCACGACAGTGTGACATCTAATGCGCCACCTGGCGCCCCCTTCATCTATAGAGAAGATGATGAAGTCGGCAGGTGGATGAGATTGCGAAAGATACTTGGGGTGAATGCTAGTAACTCGTTGTAACAACATCGAACTGAATTTGAAAACTAATTCGTGATGAAATGTTCTGGATCTTCGATGTCATTGTCTCTGTCGACCGCGAGATGTCGTCAAACTGTATTGACTCCTGATCAATCTACTCTTGTCCGTGTCTTTGTGGCCACTTGCCTCGACTATAATTGTACAGAGCCCTCTCTGCTGCGTAAGCGTTTCTCAGCAGCTAAGGAACTTTATAATTATTATGAGTTTAGCAGTGTTCAATAATGATGGACCTGAAAGCAGTACCTACATGATTGTTCAACTTCAGGGTCTCTTATAACAACGGTGATTACACAAAAAAGGTGTGTACACGTGGCGATCTATAGATAGACTCATTGCTTATAATGGAAACTCTGCGTTTCATTTAAAATGTTATTAAACACCTTTTATTAAAAGTTACATAGTAGCATAATAAACGTTGATTGTTAATTAACTAAGATTGTCTGGGCGGCTGTTTAACAGCCATTGCAATAATGAACAGGATTTCGTTAAACGAAAGATTACTAGATAAATTATTGGCTTCAAATTGAAAATTGAATGAGTGAATCCAATGCTTTAATTATAATTATAATTTATATGTGTTGTCCATTTGTAGCAGAGGTTTGTTTATGTATTTAACCCTTACAATTTCTTGTGTCTTTTAATTGCATCAAAACTATTTTGTCAAGGAGTGTGAATCATAATGATAGGCAGTGTCAGTTGAACCTCTTTGTCATTGCCAAGACAATGAAGTTTAGTTTGGTTGTGTCTTTCGGATGATATAAATTTCTTGTTTTCATTGCAAAGCATATTTACTGTATTATTATCAACGACATTTGAAATCATGAGACGACTTAAACTTTGCGATAGAAAAAGTAAGAAATTTTAATTTACCTTTCCAATGGCGAGATGTGAAATAACGAAAAACGATTTGTTTAGTTTAGTTATACACCTTTACTAATGTGTGTTATAACACTATAATAATAATAATAAGGTATGGCATTCAGCACGCTACATGATAATTATTTAAAAAATTGTAAGAAGCAGAGCAGTAGTGCACAAAAGTCGTTGGACAAAAAATTGCATCTGAGTGCAACATAATTCTTTATATTCGTTGATATAATTATAGGCATCAGTGAGTATAATAAAGCATTAGCGACTTCATTTTCTTAGCCTCTGCATATGAGGCGAGTGAACAGTCCTCTCCCTCACCGTCTCATCCTCTCACCGAAAGTGCAGGCCATTTCAATCATTCTAGCTGAGTTGTCTACGTGCAAGGGCGGAACAAACAACCTTTAACAAAATTTCTACTTTAGTGGGTTTAAACTGCAATAATTATTAGAATTTCCTCTTTCTATATTTCAATGTCACTGAGCATCTTACCTTGGAAGTTTTCGACTAATTCTTCAGACGGAACTTCGCCAAATTATTGGATCATCAAACAGAAAATCACGTGAACTTCGAACACGGCTTTAATAATCAATTCGGGTTAAAATTCTTGATGCAATCGACTCAACGCGACGAAGTGCGCACTCGATTCAATAAGTCTCTCGTGTTATTTATATAGCATCAGTTTACTACGTTTCAAAGGTGTCTTAAATGATTGCTTTGGCAAATCGATCAGTGTATTTTGAAGTGAGAGCTTTACGGCGCAATTTCTTAGCATAGATGACTGGCGGCGCCCTCCTTCTGTTCCCAGGCTGCGAACTGGCACTTCCCCCAGTATGGTTGAGGGGTTAAACGGTGAATTTATGCAGATTTTAAACGAAATATTACGGAATCATTGTGCGTTGGTATCAGGAGAAATTAGTTTAAGCAGATGTCACAAGATGTCACTAGACATCACAGACTCAGCGACTACGCGAGTTCTGATGGTGTCCGTCTTCAGATTGTTTAAAGTAGGAGATCCAATCCAAAAGGTCATCAGTCGTATGCTACACAATCGTCAAACAACAGCAATTATTCAATGAAAATAAGCCAACAAGTCGTCCGAATGTTTTGTGAAGAGTGCAAATAAGACGAGCATTTCATTAAGCTGATCATGAGTATGTCATGAATAATTGGATATGAAGCGTAAGGGACTTCAATTTCTTAGCCTCGGCATATGAGTGTGATCAGTACCAGCATTCGACCTTTCATCCTCCCACCGACAGTGAAGGTCAAAGTAATCACTATAGTTGTCTTAAGACAAATCTGCTCCTGCGGGGATTGATTGCAGTTAAACCGAATTCGCTTCAGACTAGGTATCTTAAAGAGGCGCTATATAAATTATCTATATGAACGAATGAAGTTGCAGCTGATATAAAAAGCGTGAATCAAACACCTTTGTTAAGTGATGTCGTAACGTCATAATAGATGCACAGATTGAATGCAGTTGTTATGTATCGTTCTGAAGTCTGACATATACTAGTACTGCAATGAATCGACACAAGATCATAGACACCGCCACTGGTTGCACTCTGCCAGTGCCAGTCCCAAGCCTGGATAAAGGAGGAAGGCGTCGCTAATGGTCTTTGTTACCACACAGTGACGTTAAACTGCAAATACCGCCACCACCCGCTGTATTATGCCACACAATTTTTTAAAGCAAAGGCCTGTGTTGTCATTATGCCCTCGTCAAATCTCAATCCATCAATCTATCATTATAAGTTTCGTTACCGATACTTTTAGCGGGAGACACATAATCAGAGGCCAGACAGTTGCTTATAAACTGTTAACATTATTCAGTACAATCAAAAATTTTATGCTGAGTGATTCGATGCCAACATCTCACTTGGCCGCAAGATGTCGCTAAACGCTTAGATCTGCGAGAAAAGACCGAAATTAAACACCGTGTTTACCAGGCCTAACAATCTATAAAAGTTAAACTTCGCAATCATCGTTATTAGTTCATATTTCACGAATAAAGTTACAAGCAGATAAGATATTCAACATTAATATGAAAATCAAAGTATTCACTCTTCAGCCATCATTTAGCAGCTTAAACAATAATATCAAGACCATTTTATTCAATGCCTGTATCATCTATTACAGAATTATTCAAAATTTTTATCAATCCCCACACACACATATACACACGCACATACGCATGCACACACACAAACATAATCATATCAATTTAATAATGCAATAAAAAAAAAAAATTCAAGGATAAAAGAAAACTTATGAAACATTTTTTTTTTAAAATGATCTTTGTGAAATTGAAGCAAAACCATCTAAATTTATAATTCACATACATTTCACATTACACACAAGCCAATTATTATGTAACATTCTATGAACAGTCTTTACAGACATCTCCACTCTATAACCTAACTAACCACAGTTATCGCTGACAAATTGCATTTCCAATTCAGTTCAAGGCAAAATTGCTTGCAAATATGAGATTATGAGAAATGATACGAATTGATGTTGATCTAAATAAGTAGATGTTGTGTCATGTGAACTTTATGAAATGAGAACTCATAAGAATTGATGTTAATCAAACTAAATAGGCCTAGATTTTATGACATGTGAACTTCATGAAATGTCTAAATTAATGATAATAATACATAAGTGTACATAATGACAATACATATGTGGGCACATGTGTACATGTGCTCATTTGTATATAAAGAATTATAGGCATATGTAATTATGGTGACATATGTATATGTATATATATATATATATATATATATATATATATATATATATATATATATATATATATAAATGCATGTGGGCATAATTTTGCATATATGCTAAATAATAAATAATGATGCATGTATAAAAGAGGATCGACTACGGCCATTTGGTGAACACTATCGTCATGAAAGGCGGTTAGTCAAATTCAGGAAGAAAAGAAAAGAAAAGAACAAAAAAAGAACAAAAGGAAAAAACAAAGAAAAAGAAAGTACAAACAGAAACTGCTGAACAGTTAAACAAAAGTGAGCTGCAATACATCAAACTTTAAAGACGTCAACAACCTTTGTAGTTATATGATGTCGTTAAACTGTTGAATAATAATAAAATAATCGTTATTAGTTGGATACCAATATTATTAAAGCTTAACGTGTTCCAAGGCTGCAACTGGCACTTCCATCAGTATGGTTGAGTGCTTTTGACGGAGTTAAACGGTTAATTTGTGCAGATTATAACGACAAAATTATTACGGAATTATTGTGCGTTTGTATCAGCAGAAATTACTTTAAGCAGATGTCACAAGATGTCACTAGACATCACAGACTCTCGACTACGCGAGTTCTGATGGTGACCCGTCCTCAGATTGTTTAAAGTAGGAGACAGAATCTAATTAGTCATTAGTCGTATGCTACATAACCGTCAAACAACAGCAACTATTCAATGAAAATAAGCCAACAAGTCGTCCGTAAACAATGCAAAGAAGAGGAGTATTGCATTAAGCTGGTCATGAATGTGTCGTTGATAATTGAATATGAAGCGTCAGGGACTTCATTTTCTTAGCCTCGGCATATCATATTGATCAGTGCCAAAATTTGGCCTTTCATCCTCCCACCGACAGTGAATGTCAGAGTACTCGTTAATCATTATAGCTGTCTTAGGTCAAATTTACTCCTGTGGGATTGATAAAACGTGTAAATAAATATTGCAACGCAAGGTGACGTAACCTGCAGTTAGACCGAGAGCGCCTCAGATTAGGTATCTTGAAGAGGCGCTAAATAAATTCTCTAAATGAACGAATGAACTTGTAGCTGATATAAATAGCGTGAAGTGAACACCTTTGTTAGGTTATGTTGTAACGTTATAATAAGCATAAAGTGAACAGAATTGTTAGGTGTTACTTTTGTAGGAGTGTTACTTACTAAGAAAGGCAGGCTATCAAACATTGACATAAGAGTTGGGAATGAACCCATAGGCTAATGTAGCTATCTATTCTCACTTGTCTCAGGTGTGTGGGTAATCTTTACAACCGGTGTGATAGCATTCCTCTTCCACTGTAATTACTGAATCACAGAATGAAACAATGACTGGTTGAATAAGAAAACGACTGACTTCACAATGAGTGGAGACAGCACTTCGTCTAATCCAGACGAAAATACGATCTGGAACACGACGAAGACCAGAGGCGGATCTTCCCAAGATCAGAGGAAAAACATTTTAACGTTCAATGAGTATTTTAACGTTGAATACAGTGTTAACTAATGACGATCAACGAAACAATCGTCAATCCACTGCCACGTTGCAATCGTTTTTGACCACAATATATTATTATTAATTAAAAACCTCGAATAGGAAATCTCAGCAGCTATAAATACAGGGTGGGCCAGCATAAATGTCCCGACTTTGCAAGCGTATAACTTCGCCAATTTTTAACATTTATTTATACTTTATGCATCAAATTAAAGGTATTTCACTCTAGTATTAACTCTAAAAAAGTCGAACTGATACTAGTCTCGGTTTTAATTATATACTCGGAACCGCGCTAGCTACCATATTTTGCTGTCATTTGTGACGCAACCTGGCGCCGTTGACAGACAATGATCGCGTTTCGATCTTAATTTTACGAACTGGTAAGGGATTTAATTCGTTTGAAATGATTAACGAATATTCTAACAGAGGATGCAATAAACAATACCTTGTATTATCTGCTACGGAAAATTAATAAAACAGGACTTTCTACTTGCAAACCATGGGAATCGGAGCGCACGGCGCTCACATCCGCTAACATTGCTCGTGTGTCCGCGTACATTTGCAGTCAAGACAATGACCAGGGCAGGCCCTGCATGCAAATTCAGCGCAAAACAGGCCGTCTTGGAAGCACTGAATAGCGTATTGGAAAAGATTATTGACCTAAAGTTAAAGTAATTTGTCGACGAGAAGTCCCACGAACTCTCCAGCTCTTACGCAAAGAAACGACTGGCAGCGTGCAAGCGTCTGAAGCAGCGCATGGCAGTGCACGGCTGTTGGCAAAATTGAAAGGACGCGGTTTTGCGATTAGAATATACTCATGGTAGGGACCCTACAAACACTCAAAATGATCGTGTCTACGCGCGTTTTAGCAAAAAACGATAGAATTTTCCCGGGAAACGGCGTCATAATGCGTCAGTAATGACAAAAAACGGTAGCTAGCGCTGATCCAAGTATATAATTAAAACCGAGACTAGTATCAGTTCGACTTTTTTAGAGTTAATACTAGAGTGAAATACCTTTAATTTGATGCATCAAGTATAAATAAATGTTAAAATTTGGCGAAGTTATACGCCTGCAAAGTCGGGACATTTATGCTGGCCCACCCTGTATATGACATAAATTTACGAAATCAAGTTCCGAAGGCTCCAATGCAATAATTATCACTATGACCTTGATTCGATTGGAAATCGATACACAAAACAATCGAATCAGTATTGGTATATATAGTTTGCTTCTGTTTATATTCACTGTAAGGTACCGGTAGCTTTCAGCAATGATTTTTTATTGCAAATCTTACTATAAGCATTCCAATCTGTGCTTTTGTGGGCAATGCTTCAACGCATTATGCTGTACAGCATCTTTGAAAATGGGACAGCAAATTATCTGGTTGTAGTCATTTTTACTAATCTATGCAATGCACATCTACTGCATTGTATAATGAAAAGCACGATATCGAAAATCTCAATGTGCGTATTTAAAAGTAATATTACATCGTTTCCGTGCATTATTTTCTGCATCGATAATGCAAATGAATCATGTCAATACCTGGACTAATTGGGCGAATTGAAAGAGTCCTTCGTTCGGCTGCATTGACCGCATATGGCTAAGTATGCCTTTGTCTCTGCCTATATGCGTGACGCTCTTCACTGGCTCTCTGTTTCACAGCGCATCTCCTACCGAGTTGATGCACTTGTTTGGCGATGCCTTCTTGATTGTGCTCGATCATACATGTCTAACCTTTGTCGACCTGTCTCAGACCATGCATCATCTCGAGCTCTTCGCTCTACGGCAACGGGGAGCTTTTGGTTCCGCTAGCTCGCATGTCTATATCAGACAGCGCAGAGCCTTTTCTGTTGTGGGTCCCACTATCTGAAATGGCCTCCCAATAACCTTGCGACTTATGCCTAGGCTAAATTCTTCTGCTTTCTATGAAGCTTTTGAAGGTTACAGCATTGGGTAAAATCTTAATTTTACCCAATGCGCTAGCTAACGTCTGTAGTCTATGTTATGTAAGTCTACAGTAGCACATAAAGTGTAGGTCTATGCGGGCTTATAGGGCAACCATTGTGGCTGCTCTCGATTGCGAACAAATTGAATAGATGAATTGTATGAATTCCTACACCTACCAAACTGCTAAAGTGAACAAGTCAGTGTAATGCAAGAACGACGGTTGATGTTGTGAGAATTCGCGACACACCAATTCTACGCGACACACCAGCGACACACCATATTAGCGCGACACACTGCCGATCTTCGCGACACACTAGTGGGTCGCGACACATTTTGCGCCAACATCTCACTTGACCGTAAAATGTCGCCAAACGCTTCTAAAGATCTGCGAGAAAAGGACGAAATTTAACATCGTCTTTACGAAACATAAGAATCTAAAAGTTAGACTTCGCAACATTATTCGAAAATCATAGTGCTGTATTATGCCATACAATTTTTTTCGAGGACAACGGCCTCTGTTGTCATAGGCCCTCGTCAAACCTGGATCCATCCATCCATCCATCATTATTAGTCAGTGACTAAGACAATCGGGGAGAACATAGACGAGATATAGAGGAAATGACGTCAAACCTTCATAATAACAATTGCTGAACTTTCTTAGGTGGTGAAAGTAAAATCTCAACCTGCTTTTTCTGTACAAACACGGTTTAAAAAATCACGGGTTCAAATTCTTGGTGCGGTCGACTCAATATGCTGAACTACGGAAATACGAACTCAATTTAGCGAGTCTTTCGGGTCCTTCATATCGCATCAGTTTACTACGTTTCAAAGGTGTCTTAAATGATGGCTTTGATAAATCGATCATTAGTTTTAACGTGAGAGCTTAACGACGCAATTTATTAGCATAGATGACTGGCGTCGCCCTCCTCGTGTTTCCAGGCTGCTAACTGGCACTTCCATCAGTAAATCGTTGAGTGTTTTTGACAGAGTTAAACGGTTATTTATGCAGATTTAAACGATATATACGGAATTATTGTGCGTTGGTATCAGCAGAAATTAGTCTAAGCAGATGTCACAAGATGTCACTAGACATCACAGACTTTTGCGACTATGCGAGTTCTGATGGTGACCGTCCTCAGATTGTGTAAAGTAGGAGATAGAATCTAGTTAGTCATCAGTCGTATGCTACATAATCGTCAAACAACAGCAACTATTCAATGAAAATAAGCAACAATTAAGTCGTCCGAATGTTTTGTGAACAATGCAAAGAAGAGGAGCATTGCATTGAGCTGGTCATGAGTGTGTCATGGATAATTGAATATGAAGCGTGCAAAGAAGAGGAGCATTTCATCAATCTGGTTACGAGGGTGTCGTGGATAATTGGATATGAAGCGTCAGGGACTTCATTTTCTTTGCCTCAGCATATCATATTGATCAGTGCAGCATTCGACCTTTCATCCTCCCACCGACAGTGAAGGTCAAAGTACTCGTTAATCATTATAGCTGACTTAAGTCAAATCTACTCTTGCGAGGATTGATAAAACGTGTAAATAATTATTGTAATGCAATGTGACGAAACCTGCAGTTAGACTGAAAGCGCCTCAGATTATGTATCTTGAAGAGGCGCTATATAAATTCTTCAAACGAACGAATGAAGTTGTAGCTGATATAAAATGCGTGAATCGAACACCTTTGTTAAGTGATGTTGTGACGTTATAATATGCACAGACTGAATAATTATGTTTGTTTGGTTTTTTCACATGATGCAATATTATTGACCTGGCATTGGAATCTACACAAGATCGCAGACTCCAACACAAGATGTCGTCATAAAACTGCTTATGCAATATGCATTGCTCGTCATTGCTACATAATATCTGAAATTTGGTAATACCAACCGCAAGAGTGCAGCAGTAATATCATGAAGTCGGAGGGCTACTGTATAGTAACTCTCAGTCCCCTTGGTAGTCCATGTCACAAAAAGCTTGGTTGCTTGAGGGTTAATGAAACACTATCGTTATTAACAAACCAATATTATATAATCTCAGTGACCATGGGCGTAGACTTCGACGCAGAACAGCGATGATAATAATTAGCATTTATCACAACAGTACTAGGCCATCGTATATTGAGACCTCCGTGCCCTGTCATCCATGATCTTCTCCCTCAAGATCGAGTAACTGGATATTCTCTTAGGTCTTGTGATACCACGCAGTAGTTCGTTGATTGGAAAGGGTTTTATCACCAGATTGCTGTATATAGATGATTTGCTTGACGGTAAAGTTTTAAAAGTTTCATTCAACTTGTGATTAAAATTTGTACATTTTCTTACAAATTATTACCTACATGCATTATTATGTTGCCTTTGTGTCCCATTGTACGTTTGCTAGCGAATGGATCGCGGTCCCAAGGCAGAGTGCGCCATTCAAGAAATACAAGGACGACCTCAATTAGTCATCTTTCTTAAAGATATAAGCTACAATCGATGAACAGCATTATCAAACAACCAATATTCAATTCATTCACATCCTTTATGTTCCGTTGTGAGGATAGGAGCAACTCGGAGATATTTCAATTGAATACGTTTTATTTATAAGAGACGGATTTACAGCGTTTTAAAGGTGTCTTAACAAACGTACAGCGGCACGATCAATTGCGTACCACGAGATACGCGTATCATCAGTTTCTATTACTAGCGATTTTCCCCCGGCTTTTTACCTGGCTTACCGCAGAGTTTTTCAGCAGTTTCAAACGTTTTTCTTCACATTATTTGTTTGTATGCTCACCTGTAATAGCGCCATTTTAATTTCTACTACTCAGAGGCGCTCCTGACTACAGCGCGGACATTGGATCGGAGTATGATTTTAATCCAGTGCATACCTTAAAACAATGATACTGCAATCAATTATGATCATAATCAGTTCAATCTTTATTTATATGGGCATTACTTAAGTGCATTTTGTTGTACAGAGTCTTTGAAAATGAGCCCTGAAGCAGCCATCTGTATGAATCATTAGCGACTTCAATTTCCTTGCCTCGGCCTACGAGGGCGAATGACCAGTACTATTCCTCACCATCTCGTCCTACCACCGACAGTGTGAGTCAGTGAGCTCGTTTCATCTGAGTTATAAAGGGAGCGCAGACGTAGCAGAAACCATCCAACATTTAAATATGAAATTTCAAACATTAATTTTTCATTGCACCTAAAATTGTGAACAAATTTATGGCCGTTTGAATTTACGTAGAGAGTCTAAGTTCAGCATTAATTAAATCGGATCAAGGATTATTATGGTGCAATGATATTTCTTAACAGAGGTTTTTAATATTCAACGCTGTTATATTCCAAAATGGCTGAAATAAGACACCTTTAATAGGAAGTTTTAATATTCAATAATATGCATACAATTTACAAGGCTTTTGCAAAAACTTCAAAACAAGAAAGCTCTTAAGTGATGTAATATGCCGAGCAAATTTCTGTCCAGGGTAACGGCCTCTGTTGTCATAGACCCTGGTCAAATCGGATCCATCCATCCATGGCTTTTGCATGAAACTATGGTAAAGAGATCCAGATCAATCTATCCAATCATCTAAACTCGTATTCAATTGAAATTACTTTGGTGCTGCGCTCGCCACTCACCTACTCTGATAACACTGGTGGTGCCAGTGTCAAGACCGGACAATGGAGGAGGGGCTTATTATACTCGCTGGAGATTGCTATTTGACAGTTCCGTTCATTCTCAGTCTCTGGATCTAAATTCCGGAATGGCCTGCTCTTACACTGTGCTTATTGCCCGTTTTGCTCGAGACTGCTATTATCAACTGCGCCAGCTTCGCACTGTCATCCGTTCTCTTACGTCTGCTTCTACTCTTACGCACCAATTTACCTCCGAGAGCTACATGCAGGCGCGGATTTAGAGGGGGGCGGAGCCGGCGTACGCCCCCCCTAAACCTGCAGCAATTGTTCTCAAACTAAACTGACCTAAAACTAATATAATTGCAATTTGGGAATAGGATGTTTGAAGTAGCTGGACCGGCAGAATGGCGCTCTCTTACCGGAGCTCTATTACCTACTTACTTGAGTTGCTAGCAGACGTGTCCCACGTGACCAATGACTTTTGCCGTGACGTCATTCACAAAGTTCATGTACAGACAAAATTTACGTAAATAGAAATTGGTCAATTAAAAAATATGTCGAGTGGTCTGCCGTCAAAACGGCTTAAATAAGCAGTTTTATCATTCGCGAATAAGCCGACTGCCGTTGGAAAGACATAAACCTATCTTAGGCCTAAATCTCAAAAGATGGCATATGATTATCATTATAATTTTGAAATTCGTCGTGCTGATTATAGCCGCCGAAAGCGTTCAGCTGCCGATATTATGGACAAAAGCAAATCAAGGATATAGAACTAGGCCTACTCATATAATCATTCTCTTAACGCTCAGTGGCGTGCGGTCCATGGATGAGGCGCATCCCTTGCTTATTGAATCTATTTTTATACAAATACTAGTGTATTCAATTTCTATCATTACTATGTTAATTATCGTATGATAAATTGGCATCGACTATATTATTTTTATTTGGGGGCAGAAAGGGGAGGGGCAAATTCCCAGGAGCCCGGCGGTGTGAGGGGGCCCGGAGTGCCCGGGGAAAAAGTAAACAATGTAAGAAGTTTAACAAATACGAAGACATTCCGCGTGTAGAATTGCGAGTTTGAAAATTATTATTACTATACATTTATCAATGATATTGCAATATTTCAGCATTTGCACCAGAACATTTACCATTTCAGAACAACATAGTGTCATTAAATCCCAAAGAAGATAGCAATTGTCTATGTTCATCAATTTCTGACCAAATGAAGCTATGTCTCTGCAAAAACATAAGTCCAGCTACAATAAGAAGTGACATCGTTCAGTATCTTTGGGACCGACGTGATAGTCTTACCTTGCTGGATGGCACTACAGTACATCTGTCTGAAAAAGTTTCACATGGTGATGTTGAGTCTTACCTTCATGAAATGGCTCAGCCAGGTACTTTTGGTGACCACATAATGATACTAGGAGCCGGCTGCCTGTACCTTGTTCAGTTCACAATATTGTCTTCACTTGGCGACAATGCCACAGCTGTTTGGCTCCTAATGAGAGTAGCACCATCATGCCTGACTTGCCAATGCTGCTACTTGGACATATTGCAGAAGGCAAAGGAGACCATTACGTGAGCCTTGTTGGTGGCACAATTGGAACTCCTCCATTGGAGCAGGAAGCATCTGCCACTCAGCCAATGCACTCATTTTATTGTTTGTCCGCAGGGACATCAAGTTAGACATTGATGACATTATCAATGCCTACACCAGAAAGCATCCAAGGAGAATGACACTGCTTAATCCACTGGCATGTGACACTTAATTATTTCCTTTTTGGATCAAGGGTTGCATGATCAAAACCGATAAAGTTCTGATTTATAATCGTTTCACTGTTAACCTTCAGTGGAGACCAGTGGTTTTATATGAGAAACTATATATTTTTTTAATGTTCCATAACATTTTCTATAAAAAGGATCATTATAGTTTTGCGTGATCTAATTTCATATATACACTGTGTCCCAATAAATCGAGACCCCTTTTTATAATGTGAATAAAACAGGCAAATCTTAATCGATTTTCAAAATTTCAAAACTGTTTTTATCCTGAGATAATTATCTTACACTGATTCAAATATTAAGTTTCTGACATGAATATTGACGTCACAATTACGTCATTAACAGAAGCCAACAAGCACGCACGGGTTGAGCGGTCAAAGCAACTGTTAGATCGGTATCCTGCTCACATGGTAAATTTTATATGGTTCACGGACGAAAAGTTGTTTACCATCGTTACACGAAAGAACAGTCAAAATGGCCGTGTGTATGCGGCCGCCGGAACTCTTAAGAAAAACATCTCAGATGTTCGTTTGCTTCGCACTCGCTCGACATTTAGCCGGTCAGTCATGGTTTCGGTTGGTGTCTCGGCTCTTGGTAAAACACAAATCCACTTCATAGAACCTGGAGTAAAAATAAATGGAGCTTACTACCGGGATTGTTTGATGTCGGAAAAGTTGTTGCCATATATCCGGGAATGTTCGGAATATTACACGTTTCAGCAAGATGGCGCTCCGGCCCACCGAACGCGTGAAACTGTTGAAATGCTGACAAGGGAGACCCCGGATTTCATACCCCCTAATCTTTGGCCACCAAACAGCCCGGACTTAAACTCGGTCGATTACAAGATTTGGGGAGTAATGCAAGAGAAAGTTTATAAGACAAAGATCAGAGACATTGAAAAACTTCGTGAACGAATCATTAATGCGTGCATGGGAAGAATTTGATCAATTGGTTATTGATGCTGCAATTGGCAAATGGCGAACGCGCCTTGAAGCTTGTGTTGAAGCCGAAGGCGGACACTTTGAACATACCTTGTAGTATAATGTTAGTCAAATTTTAAATAAAATTTAACTGAAATTTAGAATTGTGAAATAACATTTAAGGTATATAACGTAGATTTTTTTAAAGAAAAAGCTGTGCTCTGTAGGCCTACTTAACATTTGAATTATCTGATGCAAATGACGTAATTGTGACGTCAATATTCATGTCAGAAACTTAATATTTGAATCAGTGTAAGATAATTATCTCAGGATAAAAACAGTTTTGAAATTTTGAAAATCGATTAAGATTTGCCTGTTTTATTCACATTATAAAAAGGGGTCTCGATTTATTGGGACACAGTGTATATATATATATATATATATATATATATATATATATATATATATATACGGGATTGGATTGGTAGTATTTACGCCCCCCCTAACCAGAAATCCTGGATCCGCCTCTGACATGTATGCAGCTTTACGTTGGTTATCCAAGGACGTCGTCAGCTACGCTCTGCTGATAAGGGAATCCTCTTAGTTCCTTTTGCTCATACCGCTACCATGAAGAATCGAGTCTTTTCTGTGGTTGGACCAGTGGTCTGGAATGGCCTTCCTTTTGAGCTACGCCTGCACCCTGGGACTCTGCCAGGATCCTTCCTTGCTAAACTTAAAACTATTCTTTTGTGCGCGCTGGAGTCGGGAGCGCCTCTGAGTAGTTTTTCTTTAAGGAGCGCTATATAAATGTCCGAATGAATGATTGAATGAATGAATGAATGGATGGATGAATGTGGCAACTCCACTCTCTTCCTTAAGAACCTCAAAACCGTTATAATTATTTTTTGTTGTGGAGTGAAGAGGCGCAAAAGATAGTTTCCAAAATAATAAATTGTTATGCCAGTCGCCAGAGTTTGCAAAACAGAGGGACTACGCTATATAGCGTCATATAAACTACTGATTTAAACACCGCCACATGTCGCACCCTGCCAGTGCCAGCCCCATGTCAGCATAAAGGAGGAGGTCGTCGCTAATTGTCTTTGTTACCGCACAGTAACTTTAAACTGCAACTACTACCACTCCTGATTTCAACACCTTTGTTAAGTTCTTTCATAACGCATAATATGTACATCCTGCTCACGATTGTTAGGTTGGAAAAACTTCTATAAAATGCATTCAATTAACACACGACCACGAGTGACATCAACGACCGTTGGGTTTCCTTGGAGAGAAACATATGAGGATAATATATTATTATTATTGATAGGGAAAAATAAAGGCGCCTGAGCGCCAAACCCAAATCGAGTGAATGGGAAAAAAGAAAAAGAAAAGAAAAAGGGAAATGGGATTAAAAGCAGATAGAAGTTAAAAGAGCAGAAATAAAAAAAAGAACGGCCAAGATATATTATGCAAGATTCTATAAACAAACACAAGGGGCATCGGACTAGATTTACGATAGGTCTGCTGTAACAGTATCGATGTCAGCGTAAAACACCGGAAACTGGTTAACCCGCCGACTTCCAACCCCAAGGCATTATTATAAGGTATAGACCTTAACCCTCAGGCTACACCATTCGTTTATCTGAATAACGAGGACATAGTGGCACCACGACTCCCACCGCGCGCAGAGCAACTTCTCCCACAAAACGGCTGTGTGGGGTTCGGTGGGATGGTAGGCGTTACGGAACTGCGTGGAGGCTAACTTGCAAAAATGTCTGAGCTGAACCGATTCTCTTTAAAAGTTTCAAATTACCAGCTCGACAGTGGGTCATCAGAGTTTTCCAGCCCCACTACAACCTTCAAACGGACGGATGGCACCTCAATTTCCATGACTATGCCGAATACCCCAGCCAACTATGATAATTATTTTAGCTATAATGTTTGTGTTATTTCGAAAATATCACCATATTTCACACATTTTAATTTATTAAGAGCAATTCAGGACATTAAAAGTACTAATAGTGAACATGGATAATATACATGTATAATTGTATATAGCCCACACTCCCTTAATATTATGGCGTCATTTGTTTATCTTTATAAATTATGATGCTATTTCAGGCATAACGCTTTGATGTTTTGAGATATCATCACACTGTTTACCTCAAAATGTGAGTAGCCTGCATTAACACCCCTCCGGCTGCTTAAAATGTCACAATTTTAGTCAAGATGAAACAAGTTTGAGAAACAAAAAACCTTGATGTGCAACTGCCACCGATAGCCTGTGGTCAACCTGATAGCCACGAGATGTCGCTAAACGATCGAAGCATGCATTAATAATGATTCGCTGTATATCTGTGTCGTCGGCTCCATTGGACGTGAATAATAATTGTAGTTAAACAGATGAAACTGTGCGCTATAATTATATAAGTCGAGTTAAACACCTTTAATAAGCGATCACCATGATAATAAATGGCAAAAATTACTTTTGCGGCTGATAATAATATGTTTGGTAGACCGTTCAAGGAAAATAATTTGGACTCACTTGTAATTGATCTCAATGAAGTGAGTCGCGGTTTTCAGGTATTAGACAATTGATAACTGGTTATTTTTATATAATCTCTGAACTTGCTGATATCGCCGGAATAATGATAATAATTCATGGAATTTTGATTGCCTTATATGGTCATAATCAAACGATTAAATCGTAGCAACGTTTCAGAAGTTATGATTCGGTAGTGATCTCAATATGATCTCGACATGATCTCGAATTGATCTCAATATGATCTCGACATATTAGAGTGATCTACAAAGGACCAAAGCTATAACAACCGGATGTCGATAAACAATTCAATAATTACACTAGTAAATTGTAATCGAACGATAATTTTGTAGAGCGAAACTCAGAAATTCAGAGACTGTGTCAAAGAATTATTTCTCTACGGTGACGGTAAGAATAGTCGAAAAGAGAGCCATCGAAGAAAAGAGAGCCATCGAAAGTTAAATATCGCTAAACAGTATCTATAGACCACTGGAAGTGGAAGCAAGCTGGCGGAATTAACAGTTTATATATTATTTACATCTGATCATCTCTCTGTATGTCTCAATGTATCTTTGTATCTGTCTCTCTGTCTCTGTCCCTTTGGGAATGCATTTTTTTCTAGTGCTATTGTCTTTTTCATTTGCCTGTGGCATATAGCATCAGTTGGGGTAATAAATCCTCGTGACCACTCGGTTTCAGAATAATTCTGTAAAGTGTTCTCTTTTTTCCGCAGATTGATGGGGCCTTCTGCAATAACATCGAACCGCTTCAGTCAATATCGATCAAGCACGATAATATTATTCTTTTTCAAACCGTGGTATTTATTGCCTTTAGACATTTCTTAACGAAGGTGTCCATATCCAGCCTTTTCTGCGTCGAAATTGACGGCGATTTTTAAAATATCAATATTATAAAACAAACAAACATATTTTGTTCGCAGCGTAATGAAGCTCAATCGATTATTAATCTATTATAACATTCTTCTTCTTCTCTGTTCTCTCCCGTTAGTCGTACGTGACTTCTCCAGACCTCTCTACTTCTGATGAGGTCCTTTGTTCTTGTCATGCTATCATCCATCTCCTTCAGGTCTTCTCATACGTTGTATATCCAATTTTTTGGTTGTCTTCGTGGACAGGATTCAGATCAGAAGAATGCGGTACTTCGGACATGTCGTCAGAATGCAGAGTGGAAGATACCAAAAGGTGGCACTGCAGGGATATGTGCATGGGATGAGGAGAAGAGGCAGACCCAGGAAGCGATGGATGGATGCTGCAGAGGAGGACTGCCTGAGGATGGGACTAACCGTGGGAGAGGCGGCGCGGAGAGCACTGGACAGAGACGACTGGAGGCTGTCCATAAAGGAGTGGCTGGTGCGGGCGAAAGCTTCGCCAGGGCCATACATGTAAGTCAGTAAGTCAGTGATTGTCTTCCTCCACTTCTCTCTCCTTCCACGTCCCCATGCAAGGCCGCGAGTGGCATTATTTTCCCTCCATTCGTTCTGCGTGACCAAACCATCGAAGCCTCCTTTTCTCATTTCAGACACTAGTAGTCATCTCTCATCCTCCCTACGCAGACACGAGCACTCTGATCCATAGAGTAGTGCTGGTACTACAAAGGTTCCATAGAGCCTAGTATAATCAAATATAATAATTTTAGCTGTCTTTCTATTTGACAGGCTGCGTGTCTCTATTTGTGTCCGTCCGCATGTCTATCTGTCCTTTTCACACACTATAGTTTAAATCGCTAAACACTACGTAGCCATTTCATTCAGGGTCAATTTACATATCTTTATGTACGGTAAAATTGCTTTATATAGTTTTGATTTTTCGCATTTTGATTACTTAATTGAAGTGTAACGATGATGTGCCATAAGAAAGATACGTAACAATAGCGTCACGTTCGTAAAACTCTTGAGACTGGCACTCGAGCAGATTAATGCAAATCAAGGTCAAACTAATTGCACGTATAATATTGGTATATTTATTCAAAATCATCAATAAAGTCTCCGTATTTTAACTTTTATAGTTCCTGTTATATCTTATTCGAGGTGTTTAACGGTAGCATTTTTTTGCCCAGTAATAACAACACATTTGTGTCGGTTTTGCCGATTTTAATCTTCTAGCAGATACAAGCGACGACTTTTGAGTTAATTACTAATTTCTATGTCTTGGGCACGACGTTAAACTGCATCCATCCACCGCCACAGGGAACCAACAATGTTCCTGTGCCGGTGTCACGAAATAGAGTATCCCCCGTATTAATTGTATCCCCCCAAATTAAAAAAAGTCGAAAAAATCACTTCCGTGTGTATTTTTTTGGCAAATTAATTTTCATCTGCTTTGTCTTGAACAATGACACTAACAGGTATGTTTATTCCTACTAGATAATTTGTTTTGCCCTGTTTTTAGAGCACTTAAAACACTTAAGAACATTCAGAGTCACTAAATAAATTCTAGTTGCCTTTATCTGAGCATTGCCTATAGGACACTTAAAATAATTAGAGTCACTTTAAATTTTGATTACAGCATAAATATTTTTATTATGCGCATTTTTCAAAAAATGGGATAGAATGGTTTATCCCCCCGGATAGTATAGACCGGTTAATTCCATCCGGGGGGATGGATTATTTCATCCCCCCGGATAGCTTTCAGGGGGGGGGGTACTCCGTTTCATGACACCGGTCCTAAGCCCGGACAAAAGGAGGAAGGTTTGCCAGATGGGTGGCGATACACAGGTACGGCCTTGGCCATTCAAGAAATACAAAGACGACCTGAATTAGTCGATTTTCTTATTGATATAAGTTACAATTGTTTAACATCATTATCAACCAACCAACATTCCATCATTCAAACGCTCTATGTTCCGCTGTGAAAATCCAGAAATTGCGTTTCGGTGAATTGTTCAAGAAAGTAAATTTTTCGAAAATATACTGCAAGAAATAGAAACTCCCTCTGAAAAACAGAGAGTTACATGAGAGATTATGGCGATGCTAAATTTATACACCTCTAACAAGTAGACTCCGCAATTATAAAGTTTATAAAACGTTAAGTTATTCAATTATTGCAGGTCACGTTGCCTCATCGTTCACCATTCACAAATTTTAAAAGAACATGATTATATGCTGATGATCAATGATGCATGCCAGTATGTGAAACAAAATGTCTGACGTTTTGTAACTTTACCCTACTGTGACGACAAAATTCTTTCCATGAAAGTCTTTGGAAGGGCTTTCAGTCACAGTTCAAACGTCATTGGACAATAACACTACAAGACAAAACTTCACTACTTGGATTCTATATCATGCCACCTGGTCTATTTCTCTGATGCCTCTCGAGGAAGCGGCGAGTATTTTGCGCGTTTTGGACGATTTCATCATCTACGATCTTTACCGCATGGATGTCGCTTGTGTGTTTACAATGAATTACCGCATCAATCGCGTCATCCAAGAGTGTCGCTGTAGGGCTGCTGCATTGGACTATAAAATTATAGTCTATGCGCATATTACAACATTCATCATCTTTCACTACGATCATCTTGGCGGGAGTATAACATCAGCATTTATCCTTCCGAGTACATTTTTAGCATGACATAATGGTTACGGTACTCAAGAAACCATTTCTCTCTAACATTAACATCAACAACCAGACAGATTGGCGCCTGTTTATGACTGTCGCTACTTTTTTTAACGCTATTATTACTATACTTTATAATTATTTCTGTGTTTTATTTTACATTTTTTATATGTAACCGGGTGCGGTGTGTCACTAGAAACTGCCTGCCTTTAAATTAAAAGGAGCAAGAAATAAAGGAATAAGCGATAGTGGGTCTGTCGTGAAGCAATGCAACCCGATACATTCACTTATAAGCGCAACTGAAACACCTTTAATAAAGTATACAACTATGCTATAATAATATCCCGTTATGGAATTCATAGTAACTGTCAGGGTTCTGCACGCAAATAATTATACGAAGCAGTAGGTCTATAATAATTGAAAGAAGTTTTTGCAGGAAAAATGAAAATCACCTCTGAAAGCAATAAAGAACACACAACGAGTGTTCTTTATCCGAAGTAATAGTTATCGGAGTAGAAATTAATAAGACAACAACACAAGGACACGTATTCCATATCGATTTTGACGGTTTTTGATGCCATAAGATGTCGTCAAACCACTGAAATCTGAACATGATTTGGTTAAAATAATAAAGTCGATGCCAGACCGGTGGGATCGCGTGATTTATGCTGAAGGTTCTTGAGTGAAGGTTTACGAATCATAGAAAACATTAACGGATATGAAGGAAGGTTTGCAGGAGACAACTTTTTTTACTTTTTACTTTTCTTGATGCCGTAGCTTGCTCACATTCAATATTTGCTCTGCAGTCCACAACTTCCACCACATACTCTTGTTTCTTGCTCTTTCTCCCGCCGCTTCAACGCCACTGGGCAGCTTAACTCCGTCCAGTTCTATATGAGAGGTGGTTGGTCGATGTAATGGTATTTACAACAACCAGATGTCGCTAAGCAATAAAAAACGAATCAAGGAATATTATTTGCGGTGTTGAAAACTTATGTGGCGTCGATTTCTTTGTTTCTGTTGATCGTTAGATGTCGCTAAACACCCGAAGCATGTAGGCTTACGTTAAATAAGTATTTGGAGTAAGTTCTCGCTGGTCACCCATCTACATGTAGCTTAATAGGGCGTCTCGAACGCGTCTGGTGCTAGGCTTATTGGTCATATTCCAAAATATGCCCCGATTTCTGCTTATATTCGTGATATTTTGCACTGGTTTTCAGTCTCGCAGCGCATCCCGTACAGGATGGTGTCACGACAACTCGTCTACAGACAACTCGTCTAACGACAAGTGGTCTCCGGACAATTCGTCTACGACAACTGGTCTACAGACAACTGATCTAGCGCTTGAGAAATGGAAACTGGATGAAAGTTTTTACAGGTGAAATGGAGGTTGGATTGATGAAAAAACGCGAGAAATGAAAACTGGATAATGGCTCTTTTACAGGTAAAATAGAAGCTGGATTGACGAAAATAACGAGATCTTAGGAACTATAAAAATTATAGTAGGGAAACGTCATTAATGACAGAACACTGACCATAATACATGCAATTAGTATGATACAGATTTGCATTAATCTACTCGAGTGCTAGTCTCAAGAGTGAAATGAAGGTGACACTATTCATTCATTCATTCATTCATTCATTCATTCATTCATTCATTCATTCATTCATTCATTCATTCATTCATTCATTCATTCATTCATTCATTCATTCATTCATTCATTCATTCATTCATTCATTCATATATATATATATATATGGTACCCCGTCAAAAGCGCGCAGGACAAAAGCGCGCCGACAAAAGCGCGCCGACATAAGCGCGACCCGTCAAAAGCGCGCTGGACAAATGCGCGTCGACATAAGCGCGCAGTCAACAAGATATAGACTAACATACACAGACTAAAAAAATGAAAAAACTCACGGACACACTCATGTTAGTTTGTATGTGCACTTTTTATAGCACCCCTTCAAGCTCCACTCAGAGGCGCTCCAGACTGCAGAGCGGACACTGCATCGGAGTTTCACGCCGAAGCGCTGAGCAATTGTGAGTGAATGACTTGCCCAAGGTCCCTACGCGGCGACTTGAGGTGGATTCGAACCTTTCGGCTTCAAGGCAACGACGCGAACACTACACCACCGCGCCCCATGTGTGATTGTCTGGCAAATATGCAGCCAGTAGGTAGCGAACCTCCTTGAATCTGTCGGTTTCCTTTGAAGTCTCATCAATCGGCAATTAAAATTACAAAGCAGTGGTTAATTTAATTTCTTATTTTTGGACAAACAACTTCCATCAAAATAGGTGGTTAAATCATTGTCTTGATGAAAGACTTTGAATATTGGCAACATGTAGATGAGAAGTATAGGTGGGTATTGCTTTAATTTATGTTAGGCGAAGTGAAAGTACAGCCTTTGGTCCACGCCGCGCGCTTATGTCGGCGCGCATTTGACCCGTGCGCGCTTTTGTCGGCGCGCATTTGTCGGCGCGCTTTTGTCGGCGCGCTTTTGTCCTGCGCGCTTTTGACGGGACACCTATATATATATATACTACATACATACATACATACATACATACATACATACATACATACATACATACATACATACATACATACATACATACATACATACATACATACATACATACATACATACATACATACATACATACATACATACATACATACATACATACATACATACATACATACATACATACATACATACATACATACATACATACATACATACATACATACATACATACATACATACATACATACATACATACATACATACATACATACATACATACATACATACATACATACATACATACATACATACATACATACATACATACATACATACATGCATGCATGCATGCATGCATACATACATACATACATACATACATACATACATGCATACATATTTAATTATTAATACATATGTTCAAAACACACAGAATCTAACATTCTATTCATGCATAAGCACACGTTTGTGGAATCAAAGGGTCCCCATGTAAAAATTGTATAATTTCGAGGTAGATTCATATATTTTAAAACCTAAATATATCATTTTGTGCAGAAATGAATGCTCTATCCATTGTTGTATTGCAAATTATAATATCTCAAACCAAACCCAAAATCCAGGGGGTGGTAACCACCCCACCCCCTTTGGTAGTCAGTGTTACAATAAAGCTTGGTAGCCTGAATGTTAAGAACATCTTATTGTATTGAAAGTCAATTCAACGAAATTCTAAAACAGTCATAGCCCAGCAGAAGCGAAATGTATGTGTGCTTGTCATTTTAGAGGTCATGGGTTCAAATCAAAGCATGGACAGATATTTTGCACGATATTCCTACCACGTCGGCGACCATAGCCACCACAACTATGATGAGAAGACTGACCTACACAGGGGCGGATCCAGGGGGGGCCAATCCGGCCATGGCCCCCCCATTTCAAATCACCGTGGGACGTGGCCCCACCCCCATCCATGGTGGCCCCAAAAAAAATTCAGGGTGTCATTCATGCACAAGAGAATTAATGTATAAATGTAATTAAAATCTGTAATAAAAATAATGTATAAATGTAATTAAAATCTTATCTAAGTCTCTCACGCAATTGCATTGCCTTAATATAAAGCATCGAAATGAAACAATCTTTCACCAGTATCCAACTATGATTTATGGCATGCAATGTATGTTATTCGTGTATATATTCGTAGTAAATTGTAAAAACATTAACACCAATAAACACAATTATAACTAAGTACAGCTAACTATTAATTACAAATCAAGTTAACACTAACAACAGTGTTTGGGAAGTAATTTATTTTTTGCAGATGCCATAAAATTTCAAAGCGAAACATTTTAAGTTTTGAGTTTAGTCTATATTTGCAAGAAAATGCGGTGAATGATAACACATGTTTACTCCTTGCTTTTATTTATATCTTACTATATTTAATTCAGTAGTAGGAAGTATTTGATTCATTCTAGTCTTAAAAAGTCATCAGTTTTTTAGAAGGAAAATTGAACACCTTTTTGAAGATTTCAGACGGTTCACTAAAAAAGTTTTTTGGGAAGCGAAATTGAACAACGTTTTTTTAAATTTCGCACAGAAGAATAAAAAGTCATCGCTCTTTTTAGACGAAAAAATAAACACCTTTTTTAGATTTAGCACGGATGACTACAAAAAGTCATCAGTTTTTTGTGATGCGAAATTAAACACCTTTTTTGAAAACTCCGAACGGAAGACTAAAAAGTCATCACTCTTTTTAGACGAGAAATAAAACACCTTTTTTAAGATTTCGCACGGATGACAACAAAAAGTCATGAGTTTTTTGGATGCTAAATTGAACACCTTTTTTTGAAAATTTCGCGCGGAAGACTAAAAAGTCATCACTCTTTTTGGACGAAAAATTAAACACCTTTTTTAATATTTCGAAGGGATGGCTACAAAAAGTCATCAGTTTTTTGGGATGCGAAATTAAACACCTTTTTTGAAAACTTCACACGGAAGACTAAAAAGTCATCACTCTTTCTAGGCGAAAAATTAAACACCTTTTTTAAGATTTCGCACGGATGACTACAGAAAGTCATCAGGTTTTTTTGGATTCTAAATTGAACACTTTTTTTGAAAATTTCGCACGGAAGACTAAAAAGTCATCACTCTTTTTAGACGAAAAATTAAACACCTTTTTTAAGATTTCGCAGGAATGACTACAAAAAGTCATCAGTTTTTTGGGATGCGAAATTAAACACCTTTTTGAAAATTTCGCACGGAAGAATAAAAAGTCATCACTCTTTTTAGACGAAAAATTAAGCAACTTTTTTAAGATTTCGCACGAATGACTACAAAAGTCATCAGTTTTTTTGGACTCTAAATTGAACACTTTTTTTGAAAATTTCGCACGTAAGACTAAAAAGTCATCACTCTTTTTAGACGAAAAATTAAACACCTTTTTTAAGATTTCGCACGGATGACTACAAAAGTCATCAGTTTTTTTTTTATTCTAAACTGAACACCTTTTTTGAAAATTTCGCACGGAAGACTAAAAAGTCATCACTCTTTTTAGACGAAAAATTAAACACCTTTTTTAAGATTTCGCATGGATGACCAAAAAAGTCATCAGTCTTTTGGGAAGGAAAATTGAACACCCTTTTTGAAGATTTCCGGCGGATTACTTAAAAAAGAACATCTAGTTTTCGGGAATAATGTTTTTAAGTAAAGTCTATATTTATTGAGACCTTATGGCACTCTTATAAGCACTGAAAAATACAGCTTTTTTTAAGATAACAGCTTAAAATGCTACCATTGCAATGTGAAAATTCAAAAAGTTTCTGGTGGGGAGGGGCATATCCCCTCCCCACACTCCTCCCCTACCACTCTCGGCGCTGCGCGCCTCATGATTGTCTTCAGACGGTCAATTATCTACCCCTCCGGAAACCTCAATCCCCCCAGAGGTGGGGGCTAAATTAAACTCTGGTTTCGGCCAAAAACGACTAAAAAAGTTCATCAGATTTTTCAGCGAAAGATCAACGAAAAATTTCCCGACCTCAGCCCAAAATTTTTTTGG
Source organism: Lumbricus terrestris (assembly GCA_949752735.1). Classification (NCBI taxonomy): domain Eukaryota; kingdom Metazoa; phylum Annelida; class Clitellata; order Crassiclitellata; family Lumbricidae; genus Lumbricus; species Lumbricus terrestris. The sequence goes on along the minus strand of OX457040.1, from coordinate 3,507,492 downwards.
CCCCCCCCCCTTCGAAACGGTCTGGATCCGCCACTGGACCTACATGTACACTGCTGATGGGAGACGAGTGAGCGGATTGGTCATATGATTTACTTATATGCAGATGCTAAGAGAGTGAAGTCTCTGACGCTTGATATCCATAGCGCACGCAATACGAACTTAATGGACTTTTCCTCTTCTTGCAACGGAGCACAGAGTGTTATTTTACCGAATTATATATCGGTTGGTTAACTGCTGTTTAATGATGATGTTTCATTGAGATGACTAATCACAGGAACCCTTTTATTTCATTATGCCATTGCATCTGACATTGCGAGTGTATTGTGTTGAGCATTAGTAAGCGTCAAGCAAGAGGACCTCCGAGCATGCTGTTACCTAGCAAACGAACAAGGTAGGTGATTATTATAATGTCATGATGTTACTTTAAAAAGAGTGTTTAATTTTATTGCAGGAATAAAGTTAGCACCTCTCAGGCTCTCAGCGAAAACTTATTGTGACGAGCACTGCAAGAGTAATTTTACGACGAAATCTCGCGCCTAGTTATGTGTTTGGCGTCAATCACGTGTGGATTGCAATACAAGCGTCAGGCAGGAATCCCTCAGTATTACCTAGCAAACGAATGCGGTATGTGTTTATTATAATATCATGACATTGCTTAACAAAGGTGTTTAATTCGCGCTATATTTTCAGGAATATGGCTGGCACCGCTCAGCGAAAACTTGCTGTCTAATTGCAGATTACATCACGTTACGTTACAATAAATCATCCAGGCGTTTTATCTTGCCCCGTAAGATCAGACTTAAGTGCCATTTAACGAGAATAAAATAACCGCTCAAAATGCGAGTGTTGTATTTATTATAATGTCATGACTTTGCTTAACAAAGGTGTTAATTTCGCGCTTTATTTCAGGGATAAAGATTATTATTTTAAGCTTTATTAAATCATCCAGGTGTTTTATCTTGCCCCACAAGAGTAGATTCATGTATGTATATTCGCCGACAATAGGTGACTGCACAGTATGTCAATGCTGTAAACTTTTAAATTGTTTTCTTAGACGCACATCACTCTTCAGAGAGTCCCAAACGAATGAGATAAAAGAGGCAAGAACTCATGTGTACCTATTTCTGCATTGAGATTCCAATTAGAGCACGCTGTGATTCTTATAGTTGAGTTTGTTAAATGCAGCCTATCTGTTTCTTGTTTGGCTCCTGTTTAATGGCACTGTTTTATATCAGTTATGTTTAGCGTCGCCCACATTTTTTTAAGTTTGAGACTAGCACTCTTAAGATCAAGGACTGTGACAAGATTTGATTACAGTACCGGTAGGTCATTAGAGGTTTATCGATAATGAAATGTACCACATCTACTCGTCGTCGTCGTCGTCGTGACCATCCTCATTGCGGCGGATCGCGGATCAGAGTCGACGACGCCATCATCCTCCAGCTCTGTTCCTCGCGGTCCTCACACAGTCTTTAGGCCTAAGTCATCATCCCCGTCAGGTCATGCGAAGCCTTGTTCTTCCCTCCTCCAGTAGCACTTAGGATGGTCAATTTCCTGGAGGGATCAAAACCACCACCAATTGCGTTATTCTGACGCCGTCTGCTCATAATACACACTGGGGTTGCTGTAGTCAGTGGGCCCCAAATCCTCTTCTGACCGCAGTTCAGTTTGACCTGTTTGCCGGTCCCTGCCGTTGATCCGCATGGGAATCTTCCGCCACGGCCGTGTTTCCACACCGCTTAAAGTCTGTGATAACTAGGAACATCTACTGACCGAGTGTAATTATAATAATATAGTCTCTGCTACAAAAGGTGTTTAATTTCAGCGTTATATTATTTCACGCGGCCTCAAGTGTTTAGCGATATCTAACGATTTATGGTTCTGCTATCTTCAACTCCAGCATCACATCACCGTAAATTTAATAAATCGATTACTTGACACGACATAACATTCCATACCATTCGTGTCTGAATTGCAACGTTTCAATCAATAAATATTCAATCGATCGCAATTTGTGATTGCAATTTCATTGTTTAGTCTCAATTAAGAAGTAATTTCTACTCCTGCTGGCATTTATTTATAAAAATAATGACTTGCTCTTGCAATTTTTTTAGAATGTTCAGGTGACAACAAGAAGTTTGAATAGTTTCCAGCAGGTTTTCGACTCTGCAGTGGTGTGGGGCGTGTGAATCCTGGTGGCTCTCAATCTAGTTCGAAGGTTTGATGTGAATAGATGCGGCCGGTAATTTTATTGATTTTCTTTCCCACCTGGCCACCACCCAGTCCTTACAGTGCGGGATGGGGTGGGGGTGACGTCCACGCGCCGAAGCGCCAGGTCAAAGTCACGTGGGCATTCGTGGAAATGAAGAGGATGACGAAGAAGCGAAGGAAGGACTCCACCGACTGACATCAACTCCACAGCGTCGTACATTGCGAGACGAAGAAGATGATCAGGACAGTTGAACAGCATGCATTGGTTTTGCATTCCAATGAGGCCGCGCCGTCCATTTGCATTCCAATGAGGCCGTGCATACCGTAGCTGTAGGAAACGGAGGGGGTGAGAAAGGAAGGGAGGGGAGGGAGGGAGCGGGAGAAAGAGGGAGGGGAGGGAGCGGACGGGATGGATGGATGGAGGGAACGGGAGGGAGGGACGGAGGGAGGGAACGGGAGGGAGGGAACGGGAGGGAAGGAGGGAGGGAACGGGAGGGAGGCAGGTAGGGGAAGAGAGGTAGGGAGGGAGGGATGGACGGTCTTTTCAGCCACAGCAACGCGTGGCCGGGTACAGCTAGTATATATATATATATATATATATATATATATATATATACTGGCCTAGTTAGCTACACCGGTAAGCGCGCGCTGCATTTGTCTGTTGGTTGCAACGGACTGCGGTTCAAGCCCCGGGCTGGGAGTTGACATTCAGAGATTTAGATATCTCGGGCTAGCACGTGTGGGACGCAGGGGCGCAAGCTCCTGCGGAGCGACCTTGGGCAAGTTGTTTACCCATCATTGTCTGTGGGGAAGGCAACGGGAAACCACCTCACTCATCTCATCCCCAGGGGCGTTAAGCCAATGAACCTGCCTTCGGGCAGAGCACCATCATATATATATATATATATATATATATATATATATATATATATATATATATATATATAATCTTCGATAATTCCTCACCGCCCACAAAAGAAGACCAGCTCGTTAACCGTAATTAGTAATTACGAAACCAAGTCCGCATTAGCCAGAGCTGTCCTTTTCGTTCTGATACCAGGTCAAAATCCTTGGATGTCATGCCGAGAAGACAGCGTGGTGTTTCGGCGATTGTCGATGATGATGATATTTTGCTGGCGGATCCTGATTAGAATCGAGACGTGTTAGTTTGAAGAGTTCGGTTTTCATTCGTGAATGGAAAGCAGCAGAGGAGAGTGATGGGATCTTCTACAATAAGATCGAGCCGCTAAGTGTCATTGAAGAGATACTAAGTGTAGTTCCAGTGCAAATCGTGTTATTTATAGCCGCTAAATGCTCTCGAAGAAGGTGTTCAAATCCAGCCCTCTATTTTTCGCGTCAAAATAAGCGGTTGACTGGAAAAATGACCAACACATTTAAACAAAAAAGACGAGTTTTGTTCGCAGCGTAATGAAGCTCGATCGATTTATGATCTAATCTAATCTAATCGATTTGTTAGTGCTATCTTTTTGACACCTGCTGAATGGAGCAAACTGATACCTTAAGTGTCATGAGATATATTTTGCTTTCTTAGTCAATCGAGGGACATCACAATCAAAGTCTCTTAATTGATAGTTATTTAGTGACCGACAGAAGAAAGTGATTGGTTGTACTTGCATAGTTGAAATTATTTTAACGTCACTTTTTGGCAACAAAGACCATTAGCGACAAGATCCCGCTTTATCCAGGTTTGGGATTGACATTGGCAGAGTGCGACCAGTGGCGGAGTACAGAGATTAAACCCTCATCTAATTCGGATCCATCCAGATGTTTTGAATTTATCTATGCTGTAAACTCTTAACGAAGGTGTCTAATTCAAGGCTTTAATTGCGCAATTCTAGCGTTTAGCAACATCTTACCGTCAATAGATTGCATTTTATTTTCGTTTTATTGGCTAGGAAATTCGCTGCTGCAAAAACGCAGCAGTTAACAAATAGCTAGAATTCGCTCGTTCAGAATAAACTATATGTGATGAAAGCCTTGCTTTCCCGTCGCTTGTCGGGATCTAGATAGAGAGTTAGAAGGCAAAACATGCGAGAGGGGTCAAAAATATGGAAAATTGTTTTATGGTGTATTTTTATTCAGAAATATGTCTACTTTCAATATCTCCAATCAGAACTTTTTAATTCAAACATTTAGTCAAAGAAAACTGACTTTTAATGCATGTGGTGTCAAGATTTGCTTTGAAACAATGGCTCACTGAGCATGTTTTCAAGGTTAAAATTCGCCATGATAGGCCGAGTTTTCATACGCCAACCGGCCTATTTCCTGTAGCCGTGTATACCACTTAATAAATTATACCTCCAATATGCTATTGGATGGTCCTGGAAAACTGTGAAACCTGTTTAAATGACACGAGTTTTGGCCAAACATCAGACGCGTCATCTTAGCGACCAAAATAATTATTCAAACCACGCCTCCGACCTCGTTTTCTGAGAGTCCTATTGGCCAACGAGACCGACCTTCGATATTGACCTTGTGACCTAGCGAATCACGGAATTATTTGGTCATTTTGCTGCCCCTTTTCTGGTTGCGTTCAGTCAAAAACGTTAGTTTGCGCTTGTTTCGGAAAGGATTTGTATAAAAATTATTTTACAAAGCGTAAAGTGAAATTGCGTTGTTAAACTGCTCAAATAGCGATCAGGGCAAGCTGCAGGCATTGTTAGATGAATGAGCTTACTATATTGATCGATAGGGAATTTGATACCGCCGATAGCTGCTAGCCTATAGTCTACTAAAGAGGGCAAATATCAACCGCTTTCTCAATTTGGGCAACCACGCATGCTCAACTGGCAATCTTTAATTATAATTACAGACCTACAACAAGCTTGATTAGTAGGCCTACTGACTTTGCTGGCTTAACACAAATGAAATCTATTCCTACCGAAAGCGGTAGGAATAGTCAAGACAAGGGCTTAAGCCTGAGTTAGCCCTATGAACAATTTCCAATTGGGTAAATACAGTCCTAATTAAAATTCTTTATAAGAATCTAAGGGGATCGCATAATTTATCGTACCAAGTGCAGATTCTTATCGGACGCAGTTGAATCGTATGATTGATCCTATTTAGGCTAGCTTCTCTGTAAGCGCATAGGTAAACATTAAATGTTTACCCATGCGTGTAGGACCTAGGTGTAGGCTGCCTCAAAGAAATTTTCTTTGATGCAGTCTACACCTAGGTCCTTGCTGTCGGTCGCAATAATAAGATTAGTTTCCATCTAATTTAAATTAAGAATCTAAGGAGATCGCATAATTTATCGAACCAAGTCCAGATTCTTATCGTACGCAGTTGAATCGTATTATTAATCCTATTTAGGCTAGCTTCTCTGCAAGCGCATGGGTAAACATTTCTTTTGAGGCAGCCTGCACCGAAGTCCTTTGCTGTCGGTCGCAGTAATAAGACTAGTTTCCATCTAATTAAAATTATGTATAGGTAACCTATACATATTAATTCTCATTCTTTTCTTGTACAGCATTGTTTATTTGAAGTAGGCTATGTATACACCAATACATCCTATATCCTGTCTACGATGAAGCATCTGGTCCCTGCGCTTTGGACGCCTTTAATTGTTTACATTTCAATTCAATTCCGCAGTCGCCTGTAATTTCATTACAACTTTCAAAGTTGCAGATCGATTTTCATGCTGTTTGATGTATTTGATACAGAATATAGCCCTGTATTGACCATCAAAATTGCAGAGGAATTAATTAATGGTTACTAAGGACGTTCATGACACGAATGTTCTGAAACTTTGAGCTCGATTTTCTCGATTGTTATTATTTTACAAATTACAGATTCATACGAATATAACTTCAGATAGGAAAAAGATATTTTCATTCTGTAAAAAGTATTTTGAAGTAGAATATATGTAGAATATGACTGAATAAAAAAAGCCAAAATCGTCATCCGCCGGCATTTGAAGGCATGTGTCACATATGAATGAAGTTACATGCTGACATTGAATCAAGACTTTGTGCCATCTGATGGCCACAATGGACATTTACGTCGACAGAAAAATTATTCTGAACAGTTCTCCAGATAGGTATGTTGGATTGAGTCCAGTTTGCTCAGAAAAAGGAAGAAGGTGAAATGAAACAAATCTCTCTAGGGTTTTCGAGAGGATTGAATGTGAAATGGGGCGTTTCATTTAGACAGACATTTTGTCCCAAATTCCATTTTTCGTGGTGAGGAAAACAGTACCTCGTCATTAGCGCGCAGGACAAAAACGCGTCGTCGTTAGCGCGCATGGGTCAAATGCGCGCCAATATAAGCGCGTGGCGTGGACAAAAAGGCCGTATTATCACTTCGCCTAACATTATTTGAAATCAATACCCACATTATGCTTCTTACCTACATGTAGCCTGTATTCAAAGCATTTCCTCACTCCCTTGATTCAATCACCTATTTTGATGAAAGTTATTTGTATACAAAAAAAATTTAAAATTAACCACTGCTTTGTAATTTTAATTGCCGATTGAAGAGAGTTCAAGGAAACCGAAAGATTATAGGCGGCTCGCTTAAATTTCGAACACTGTAACTGTAAGTTTTGGACATTCTATTTTTCTTCAGCTGTTCACGTTCTTTCCATATTTGCATTTATTGGATTAAACTGTCATTAAAATATAATTTTTCTAGAACTTTTATTTTAATTTTTTGAAAATTTTATGCTTTTCTTCCGTCGTTCACGTTATTTGCATATTTGCCGGACAATTTCGCATGAGTTTTTTCTTGAGCTTCTTTAGTTTTTTTTGTCTGTATATTTTAGTCTATGCCTGGTTCACTGCGCGCTTTTGTCGGCTCACTTTTGTCCTGCGCGCTAATGACGGGACACCGAGGAAAACGGTGGTTAGGGAAAAAGTCAACCTTCAGTAAGCATCCTGTTCAATGCATAAGCCATAAAAGGAGCTAAGCCATCTAAAATGTTAACATTAAGGAATTGTGAAAGTTCGCATCTTTTTCCGTTTGGTGATCCGATAATTTCACGGCGTTGCTTTTCAACTGTTGGTCGGACACCGAACAAAGTATGTTGATAATGAGAATACTGCGGAAGAGATGCGTATGCAAGCTTCGCTAGAAGTATGTCAATTTTCTGTGTCATCATCAGGAGGGGATAACTCTGCAGAAAACGTGGGAGGACCAGGCGAGTGCGTGCCCTGTCTCAGCAGACGTGAGACTGAGGACAAAAGGCGTTATATAGTTGTTTTTGTGTTGTGTAACGAAGCTTTCTCTTTGGTTCTGCTTTTGTTTGGCTAATGTCTGCTCAGCGGTGATGTGCCGTGAGGATGATGGATGTTCCGTCTTTCTTGTTGAACTAGCACAGATTATAAAACTCTAGATGAACGCACTTCGCTTGATAAAAATAATGATTAGAAACGCTCCCAGTATTTCTCCAGTCTGACATTACAAACAGTATAGTGTACATAATGAATATTGGTGATTCCGAAGTTTGACAAATTCCTTATTATCTGTTTCCTTTCTAATAGCCCATGGCATTTTCAACACTTTGCGTTATTATATTTTCGGCTAACGGCAGTCGACTTTTAAAGTAAACTGAGCGAAGCTAGTAAAGGTGTTTAAATCCAGAAAAATGCTTTGTGCATAGGAACCAGCAATTCGGGACATTTTACGTTCGATGGTTCTGTTGGCGTCGACCCACACTAGATTACATAACGTGATGCTATAATTCTACTAATTCACCAATACATTCCTATGCGTATCTCTATCGCGATTAATTTCGCTATAATGTTTCCCTGCCTCATATGGTTTGCCTCTGGGTTCAATGAATGAACGCGCCTCATTGGTCAACTGCCCAAATTTGGTCACGTTACAAATTATGAGTAGTTTTTTTCTGACAGAATTGAAATGTCTGTTTTATTGTCTTTCGAGAGGTCGGGGATTCGAATCCAAGACTGGGCAGATATTTGGCTCAGATATTACTGCTCCACATTCATTCTCAAGTCAACTCAGCTATAATGACAACACTGACTTACACTGGTGTGGAAAAGGAACGAGATGACTAGACACTTAGATGCTGAGGCCAAGAGAACGATGCTTGTGACACTTCATATCCATGATTAGCGGAAGGAACTGCTCCTATTCTTACAACGGAGCACACAGCGTTTGTACCGATAATATATTGGTTGGTTAATTATTAGCTGTCAAACGATGATGTGCCATTAATAAAATATTCCCCACTTAAGGTCGCCCTACTGCGTCGTATGCTCTTGCGACTGGCATTACGATAGTTTGAACAGTTGCCGCGTAGAGCAGAAGTCGTTTTCTGACGACATCTTGCGACTGGAAGGTGGTTAGGTCGATGTTGTGTCAAATGCAATGCGAGTTGAAGCCATCTTTGGTAAAAACCATGTACCGAACTTTTATTATTATTATTCAACAGTTTAACGACATCATATAACTACAAAGGTTGTTGACGTCTTTAAAGTTTGATGTATTGCAGCTCACTTTTGTTTAACTGTTCAGCAGTTTCTGTTTGTACTTTCTTTTTCTTTCTTTTTTCCTTTTGTTCTTTTTTTTGTTCTTTTCTTTTCTTTTCTTCCTGAATTTGACTAACCGCCTTTCATGACGATAGTGTTCACCAAATGGCCGTAGTCGATCCTCTTTTATACATGCATCATTATTTATTATTTAGCATATATGCAAAATTATGCCCACATGCATTTATATATATATATATATATATATACATATACATATGTCACCATAATTACATATGCCTATAATTCTTTATATACAAATGAGCACATGTACACATGTGCCCACATATGTATTGTCATTATGTACACTTATGTATTATTATCATTAATTTAGACATTTCATGAAGTTCACATGACATAAAATCTAGGCCTTTTTAGTTTGATTAACATCAATTCTTATGAGTTCTCATTTCATAAAGTTCACATGACACAACATCTACTTATTTAGATCAACATCAATTCGTATCATTTCTCATAATCTCATATTTGCAAGCAATTTTCAATGTTCATATTTCACGAATAAAGTTACAAGCAGATAAGATATTCAACATTAATATGAAAATCAAAGTATTCACTCTTCAGCCATCATTTAGCAGCTTAAACAATAATATCAAGACCATTTTATTCAATGCCTGTTTCATCTATTACAGAATTATTCAAAATTTTTATCAATCCCCACACACACATATACACACGCACATACGCATGCACACACACAAACATAATCATATCAATTTAATAATGCAATAAAAAAAAAATTCAAGGATAAAAGAAAACTTATGAAACATTTTTTAAAAAAAAATGATCTTTGTGAAATTGAAGCAAAACCATCTAAATTTATAATTCACATACATTTCACATGTAGCGAACATGTGCAGTCTTTCCTTATTATAGTGCTTGAATGTCATTTAAGAAAGGTGTTCAGTTCACCTGTTTTGTAATACACAGTAACACAGTTCCCACTCTACAGCGGCAATTTGCGATCTAACTGCAGTTAATGTCACCTTTCGCTATAATAATCATTTCTACGCTTTTCTTATAAAATTCCGCGCAGGAGATTGAAGCTTTTAGCGACATCCTGTGCTTGCAAAGTTCATTGAGGTCGACTATAATAGAGCATACATTGCTTAGCTATATGACGCGTCCGTGTTGTAACCTATTAATTTTGCAAGTATTTTTCTTAGATGCCGAACACCGCACATGGCAAACACAATACATTCAAGCATAATAAAAAGTATATATTTATAGATAAAGGGTGTGCAAAATTTTTGTTCTAATATTTTCGCCCGAAGTAAGAGTTTTCAGTTTATAGCTTTGTCAAGGGTTAATGTATCTTGCGAGACATTGTGCGCTGGATACAGATAAGAAGAATGCGGCACTTCGGACATGTCACCAGAATGCATAGCGGAATATACTCAAGGGTGGGACTGCATGGATATGTGCATGGGAAGAGGAGAAGAGGCATGCCCAGGAAGCGATTGATGGATATGATGGAAGAGGACTGCCTGAGGATGGGATTAAGCGTGGGAGAGGCGACGCGGAGAGCACAGGACAGAGTCGACGGGAGGCTCTCCACAGAGGAGCGGCTGAATCGGGCGAAGGCTTCGCCGGGGCCATAAGTCAGTAAGTCAATGAATGCTTATAGCTTTGACCAAGACTTACTCATTTAACCCTCATCCGCACAAGGGAGGGTCTGGACAGACCCCCCTTCATATATTTGCTGCATAACTTTTTTAGGAGTTATATTTTCTCAGATTGCTTTTATGACTTTGTTCCTATATTAATGAGCTACAATTAGAACATCTAAGCGACCAAATCGATTTAGTTATATGGAAGTTCTGAAGGTAATACTGGCCGAGACTACAATGATGACAGTTTGGACAGTGAGAGAAACAATAAGGAATGTGAATACGAAGAGATGCCAATGTCTGAAGTACAACATTCAGATGTTTCTTATGATGAAGACAATGTTGAAATTGAAGATGATGATAAACACGATGATGAGACTGGACCTGATAGTGAAGATAATGATGACGAAATTGTCTATACTATTGAAGCCGAGAGACCTAAATACAAGCAAAGATCCACCTAATTTTTGGCGGTCAAAAGCAATTCCAATAGGACGTGCTCTGTTGCACAATGCAGTAAAAGAAGATGCGGAATAAAACAATACGGATACATTGAGAATATTCAAGATAGCTTTGACAGTTTTATAACAGCCGAGATGAAGACATCATCATTCGACATACAAACCCGAAAGCAACAGCTAACGGACTATATATGATAGGCTTACGTGTTTACATTTTAGGTTTAGTCCTATTCCATTATTTGTTATAGATATTTTCTAGAAAACAGTCATGCTGACTCTGATCATAAGAGCATTCAGTACTAATTTTACTAAAAATATGTTTTCTCTATTTTGATTTCCAAATTTTATAGGTAGACAACTACCGCGACGATGAACATGTATGACAAACCGTGACAATTAATGTAACTAAACATTTAATTTCAAAATTCATCATAAAACTTATTTATATTGCATAAAGAGACTGACACAGTGTTGCTTTGGGTTACTCTGATATCATCTTACAAAAATGGCACATAAAAATTACTATTTCCTATGGAAAACCCACATCAAAACGGGGGGTCTGGCCAGACCCCCCTTGTTCAAATTAAGCTGCATTTTAGCTTGTGCGGATGAGGGTTAAACAGGTGACGCAGTTTCCCAGGACCATCAAATACCATACTGGTAAAATTTATTTAGTGGAACACACGGATACAAGAAATAGTCCATCCGGCGTAGAACAACTCGGTCGTTCATTGCTAATTTTAACATTGAAAACATATTCATTGATCGATTGTTTCTGGGCAAATCTTGACACCGCATGCGTTAAAAGTCATTATTTTTATCACTATATATTTGAATTAAACATTTACAATTGTAAATTTTTAAAGAAGGAATTATCTATATAAATAAAAATGTAAAAAGTTACAGTTTGTTACATCGGTTCTCGGAGAGTTCTGAACCGATTCCTTTTAAAATTTTCGCAAACCGTTCCATTCGAACATCTCCGGGTTTTTTTTATGCCTTTTGGGGAAAAGCGCAATCTTTACGACCCAAAAACACAACTTTTAATTCCATGCGATTGACGTCGATGGAGTCCAGCCATTTCGAGTTTGAACCTTCATATATATTCTTCGGGCGCGTTTCAAACGCAAGCATTCTTCAAAACGTGTAGCCGACGGTCTGCTATAGCGCAATTTTATATGTAACTGTCGGTTTTGGCAAAATCGTCCATTTGCGGCCGTTTTCCGCGCGTCTTTCTACAGTGGCTACAGGGGACGGAAGGGGAGGGACGGGAGGGGAGGAGAGGGAGGAATTACGACCCAAAAACACAACTTTTAATTCCATGCGATTGACGTCGATGGAGTCCAGCCATTTCGAGTTTGAACCTTCATATATATTCTTCGGGCGCGTTTCAAACGCAAGCATTCTTCAAAACGTGTAGCCGACGGTCTGCTATAGCGCAATTTTATATGTAACTGTCGGTTTTGGCAAAATCGTCCATTTGCGGCCGTTTTCCGCGCGTCTTTCTACAGTGGCTACAGGGGACGGAAGGGGAGGGACGGGAGGGGAGGAGAGGACGGGGGAGGAAGGCGAGGAGAGGAAGGGGATGGGGAAAGAGAGGGGAAGGGGAAGGAGAAAGGGGAGGGGACGTAGGAAGGGAGGGTTGGACAGTCTTTTCAGCCACAGCAACGCGTGGCCGGGTACAGCTAGTTACAAAATAAAAACACACCATATATCGAAAAGCTATTTCATAGTTTGACTCCTCTCGCCTATTTGAGCAAATAATGCAGTATTTAGTGGTAAACGGACATTTCCCCCCCTGGACATTTCCCCCCCCGGACATTTCCCCCCCCCCGGACATTTCCCCCCCCCGGACGTTTCCCCCCCTACCCTAGGACATTTCCCCCCCCCCGTATGCGGAAACCATTGTTTTTATGGTCCTCAACATATGAAAAAGCGCTTGAGAAATGGAAGCTGGATGAAGACCTTTTACATGTGAAATAGAAGCTGGATTGATGAAAAATGCAAGTTAAATAGAAGCTGGATGAAGGTATTTTTAGATCTGAAATAGAAGCTGGATTGATGAAAAAATGCAAGTTAAATAGAAGCTGGATGAAGGTATTTTTTGATCTGAAATGGAAGCTGGATTGATGAAAAAACGCAAGTTAAATAGAAGCTGGATGAAGGTATTTTTAGATCTGAAATAGAAGCTGGATTGATGAAAAAATGCAAGTTAAATAGAAGCTGGATGAAGGTATTTTTTGATCTGAAATGGAAGCTGGATTGATGAAAAAACGCAAGTTAAATAGAAGCTGGATGAAGGTATTTTTAGACCTGAAATAGAAGCTGGATGAAGGTATTTTTTATCGTAAATAGACGCTTTATTGATGAAAAAACGCAAGTTAAATAGAAGCTGGATGAAGGTATTTTTAGACCTGAAATAGAAGCTGGATTGACTTAGTTAAGGGGGGAAGAAATGTCCGGGGGGGGAAATGTCCTAGTCGAAATCGGGGGGGAAACGTCCAGAGGGGAAAATGTCCGGGGGGGAAATGTCCGGGGGGGGAAATGTCCAGGGGGGGAAATGTCCGCCATTCGTATTTAGTAAATGACAGGCGACGGTTTTTGAGCTACGGCTTCACAATTATGACCGTCCGCCTGCTTCATAAAATCTTGTGACTGGCATCACGAGAGTTCGGATAGTTACAATGTCGAGTTCTGCACAAGTATTTCTATGATTACATTTTTCGTTTGCGTCAATCTTATGCCATTTTCAATGTCAATTGAAAGCCAACATACATACATGCACCTATCGGGGTTTGAGGCAACTACACGCAGTCTGCTTGATTTATATAAAGTTATGACATTCCTTTACAGAGGTGTTTAATTCACGCTTTTTATTTTAATGACACTTTTCACCGTTCAGCGACAACTTGCGCTTTAACTGCAGAACACGCGACCTTACGTTTTTAGACATTTGATCAAGACCGGAAGTATTCATTTCAAGTGTTTAACGATATTCTATAGATGACGAAGACACCTGGGCCTGTAAGAGTATTGACCTACATGTAGTAGGTATTCCGACAGAGCGTCACTGATGTAACCAGTCCTATTGTGCAAGGAAAGTTACATACATTTAAACAAAACAAGAAACAAGTCATCTTACATCTAGTTGGATGTGACGGGTTACTGTAAATTAAGAGAGACATAGAGAAGGATGTGTTTTGTTTATGAATGTAGTGGAATTCAGTTTGCCATCCCGACTGAGAGAAATTTAATGAGCATATATAAATATCTACACATAATTATATATATATATATATATATATATATATATATATATATATATATATATATATCAGTTGACAAAGGTAACGCGGAAACTAATGGACTAGGTCGCTCTTCTTTAGACACCTTTTATAGTGTATTTATTGCATTTATTAGGTCGTGACGCTCGTTTATTCCCGCATTAGCTAGTCCAATAAGCAAGGGTTCCCATTATTCACTTGAATTTTCAACCAATAATAAGTCAAAAAATCAAACATTTCTATGGAGATAATAAATTAGGAAAGTGACTAATTTTGATTCAAAATAAATATCGATTATATCGTTTTCTTTTGTTGTGTGACGAACTGGGTATCAGGATAAATCCGGTTTTTCGCCACGATCACGAGATGAGGTGGGGGGGGGGGCGGTCGCGGCACATTCTGTCTAGCTGCGAAGTTTCACTTGAATATACGCGGCTCAGGATTTTTTCATTCCTACCCAGCCACAAACCAGTCCTTACGGTGCGGAGTGAGGGCACAGTAGGTGCGGTGTTTATTATGGGGTTAACCTGTCTTGCTGTTGATTCTTTGTGGATGTCTTGACGTTGATGATCTGACTTCAAGACCGTCAAGGACGACGTCCACGCACCAAAACGTCAATGGCCGCAGAGCCATCCACGGACCCGTCGACCAAGCCTCCACTTTTATTCAGAAATGACACTGGCAGTCTGGCACTCCATGGCAGAGTGCAGCCAGTGGCGAAGTCACAATTGAAAGGCTGCGAAAAAGTATTCAATTAGGTAGGAAATTTCACTGGAAAGGTATGTTTTCTCAATTATTCCAATATTTCCTGTGGCAAATACCTTATGCAACTCATTGTTAAGTCATTCAGTGATTTAACTTATGGAACTAACGCATTCTGTCATTTTCATACTATAACAACGCTTCTTGTAAACGTGCTAAATTATTTCTTTAGCTTCAAATAGTCTACAAACGCTTGATTCCAACTATTAGCGGCATGCCAAAAACGCGTAAATCGGCACTACTCTACATAATCACATAACAGGACTATACGTTGCATTACATTATCATGACAGCCAGGACAGCAGCGTGGCCCTCACCTTACTCATAGCAGAAATTCCACAACTTTCATACGCAAAGGCAGTCTTATGAGTTGCTGTTTGATGACGTTGTGTAAAAACAAAAATGTACTATCACCTATTCGAGTATAATTGATATGGCACCTGTTCAATGAAATCACTCGAAACTGATCCCGACTCCAACACGGGGAAAATAATGAGGCTCTGATGTCAAACTTACACGCACTTCGACAACCGGTTTTCATTCAGGAAAGCAGATGCAGTATGTGCTTAATATAACGTAATAAATCTGATTTTGAAAGGTGTTCAATTGACGCCAATGTTCCATCATTAACAACTTAAAAGAGTCCATCTTACATTTCCTATGTTCATAGATTGTGACAACAGGATCATCTAATGTAATTTAAGTGACATTGTTTTATATCAATTGTCTCACAACATCAACATTTCTATTATCGATGATTTTAATGCAGTTTGTCTCTGTTGTAAGGTCTAATCTTTGCTCATATAATTAGGTTTTTTTCAAAAAAATAATAAATTAGTGTTATAGCTTTATATGAAGGTGGGAATGGGGGTGGCATGCGTCTCAAAAAGCCTCTGCCCCTCAACTGCCCACCACGCCACCTACTCGCGGTCCCCCTGTGGAAGCAAAGTGCGTGGTGGACGACCGAGCTTTCGCCGGTATAAGCGAACCCAACACACCTGGAGAAGGAAGAAAAGGACGGACAGTGGAAGACACGACGCTAGAGATGGTGTCTCAATAAAAACACCGAGAGGAAGGCAACGGGAAACCACCTCTCTATTTTTCCCAAGATAATGCCAATGACAAAATTATATAGTTTTGCTATCTCGGAAGCCTAATATCGGAGGATGCGAAGTGCCACAAAGAAATCAAGAAGAGGATAGCGATGGGGAAAGAAGGATTGGGAAAGAAGCGTTCACGAAAAGGAAGGAGCTATTGAAAGGAGGATTGAATCGAGACATCAAGAAAAGAATGGTCCAGGCACTGATCTGGAGCGTCACACTGTACGGAGCAGAGACCTGGACGATGAGAAAGGAGGATGTCAAACGAATAGAAGCGTTCGAGATGTGGATATGGAGAAGGATGGAAAGGGTCAGCTGGACAGAGCATAAATCAAACGAAGAAGTATTGAAAAAGGTGGAAGAGGAAAGATCCTTGATGAATACAATTAGAACAAGGCAGAAGAACTGGATGGGACATATACTGAGAGGCAACTCCTTGCAAAGAGACATAGTGTAGGGCAAAATGGAGGGGAAGAGGGGAAGAGGAAGACCGAGGGAAAAGTTCTTGGACTGGATGATGAAGGATGGATATGGGAAACTTAAAGAAAAGGCACAACACCGAGAAGAGTGGCGTCGTTGGGCATCTGGACCTGCCGAGAGGCAGCAGACCTAAAGAAGAAGAGCTTTATATTACTTCTTATTAAAGGTGTTAATTTTACTTCTAGTATAACGAATAATCTGCCGTTGCTTAGCGGCATCTTGTGGTTCTTAATGCAATTGAGCTCGACCGAACTTAACACTGATTGGATTTATTGCAGCACACGTGAGGGAGGTGGGCTTGTGGTGGGGTTAAACGGTGGATGGATGCAGAATTTAATGACTTTATACGGAATCAAAGTCCGTTGCTGTCTTTAAAAAAATTTCCCATCGATTTGAAACTTTTTTTCAAATCACTTAATATATTTTGTCACATTATGATATACTAAAACATTAATGTGGTTGGTTTGACATAATTAGGTCACCGCTCGTTTAAGCTATTTACGAGGAACGCGTCATAATTATATAATAACAATAAGCCAACGTTTAAAAGGTGTCTTACGGTCTGTGACTAGATAAATAAAGGACCGATCAAGTTATTTAGAAGAAATCCTGAAATGTATGGAAATTAACTGCCGTATAAACCACGAGCAAAGGCTTTTACCGGACAAAAGTCTGCTTGCATACGCTGCTCGGCAGTCAAAGCCTTCCATGCATTCTTGTTTCCTGTTCTGTCTAGTTGCTTAAATGTGATTCGGTTGAAAGCATAAGATGAGGAGCCCTGTTTGCACAGACCATTATCTGTACTTTATTTTCTCTATTTTAATATTTTCGCTGACTTGATGTGCAATCCGCTCTTTGTTCTTCGTTCTTCTAACCGTCTCGATCTGCTATCTTGTGACTCGGTCACGAACCCCATTAACCCGGTACAGGGCTTTTGCAGTTGTGGGTCCCTCAATGTGGAATGACCTTCCCTCTGGAATTCGTGATAGGATTTTGGTGGGAATTCATCTGCACCCTATCGCTGCTTGAAGACCTCTCTCTTTGCATGGACCTG
This sequence comes from Lumbricus terrestris, assembly GCA_949752735.1. Taxonomy (NCBI): domain Eukaryota; kingdom Metazoa; phylum Annelida; class Clitellata; order Crassiclitellata; family Lumbricidae; genus Lumbricus; species Lumbricus terrestris. The sequence continues at coordinate 3,490,000 of OX457040.1, read as the reverse complement.
TCACGCTGAGAAAGCATCTGAGTAGCTCTGCTGCGAGAAGCGCTTCACAAATTTCATATTAGATTAGATTAGATTAAGTTAGATTAGATTGTAAGTCGATCGAACTTCCTTACTCTGCGAACGAAACTCGTTTCCTATTTTCTTTGAAGTGATCATTTTCAATTGACATTATTTTCGGCTCGCAAAATAGATGGCTGGATCCGGACACCTTTATTTAAAATCTAAAACAGCAAATATATTTCGACCTGGATTCCTATTATACCTTAACTGTTACATACAGGTTGCAATAGCTGGGCGCAGAGGAAACGGTAGTGGTTAAAATCAGGAAAAAAAGGCTCAGGTAGTTCGGCATGTGGAACGAATGGAGAAAAAAAATACTACCACTCGCGGCCCTGCACGGGCATGTATAATAATCTTCGTTTATTGACATTCAATCTGACAAACCGCAGAACGATTACATGTACAAGTTATACGAAATACGGCCTGCTTCGCACGACACGCAGTTCGGCTACAACAGGTTCGGTAACTTAACACTAATGGCCTAAGTACTGGATCACCCCTGATTCGGCCAAGCCAGGAGTGGGAGGGGCTATCTTTTATTTTTAGCAGAACCCGAGTCAAGCAACACAACAGCAAAGCGCCAATGGCAGCTAACAGAAAATTCAAATAAATTTTTGCCCCGTGTGAGGCTTGAACCCGGGTTGCGCGGATGACTCTCAGTTTAACGGCCAGCGCTCTCTCCACTGAGCTACGGGAAGAAGGAGAGAGAAGCAGAGGAAGACAACCAAAGACTTGGATGGACAACGTCAGAGAAGATCTTCAGGAGATGGATATTAGTATGTCAAGAGCAAAGGATCTCATCAGAAACAGACAAGTCTGGAAAAGTCACGTGGGAGCCTCATAGTCGTCGCATGACTGACGGAAGAGAGCAAAGAAAGAAGATTACGTCAAAACAAATTTTTGCTGACGAAAAACGGCCTCTGTTGTCATAAGCTGTCGGCAAACTATGGAGCCACCACGCAATAATTATTATACTTGATCTTAATTGACAGAAGCGTCTCGACCATCCGGACAAGGCTCTTCTGCCACTAAGCCTAACTTAGGCCACCCAACACAATATAATATATACCGTTTGATTGTCCCGATCATCTTGTTCATCGCTATGCACGTTGTGGAGTTGACTGGAGTTCTTCATTTGCCGTTGCTTCGTCAGTTATTTCATTTCCACGGATGGTCACGTGACTTCGCCCGAACCAAGTGGAGTACGCTTCAGCCTGGTATTTCGGAACATGGACGACGCCCCACCCCTGCTCCATAAGAACAGGATGGTTGCTAGGAGAGGACGAAAGCCCAAATGTTCAGTCAGCAACTATTCACATCAAACCTTCGAACTAGACAGATGATCGCCAGGACCACTCCGCCCCATGCCTTACCTTGCGGGCGGTGGGGGGCGAAAACCCGAAATACTCCTGTACTCCAGTGACTAATCAAAATAAAACTTTTAATAAACATTTACCTATGTCATAATTTATTCACTTTCGAAATAGTTATATGTCTATAACAATGCTTGATTTTATTGATATATAACTTACTAAATTTGCCGGGTAGTTTAATGGAAGTCTGCGAGAAAGAATACGATGAGAGAAGCGTTACCCTCTTATACACGCTACAAGTATCTTTTAAAAAGGTGTTTAATGGAGCAAGCTTTCGCGTTTTGTTGTGTTAGATATTATTCAAATTACATACATAAATAACATATATAATGTCACATACACAATGTTACATATGTAACAAACATATGTATCAATAAATTCGTTTACTATCAATCGCTATGACAAACTGCGTTCAGTTACATTGTACATAAAACGTACGATCATAAGAAAGTCAGAGATATGAGTTCTTAGAGTCCAAATTTTTAACTGTTGTTTAATTGCTGTTGTAAAATATGCTTTGTTTTGTTTCAGTCTTTCACAGAGAATCCATCCGTATGTTTGTCGTACCATCTGGCTGTTTGAGGTCTATAATAATGTCTAGTGAAGATGGAGGACGAGACAGAATGACATATTAATTCGAAGGACGAACTGTGTTATAATACGGATGCTATTTCTAAGTCTCCTACCGCTACATATGATGCTCACTGCATGCGTTGCGTCAACAATCGTTGTCGTCATAAGATGACTAAAAGTCGTTGATAGATAATAAATAAATAAAATCAGTTCCGTAATCAGATCTGTTTAGATCCGATGCAATAATGAATCGTGCACGACAACCGATGATTTTGCGACAATATTATCATTAAGCGAAAGATTAATATATGGTAATTTTGGTTTCAAATTTTAAAATGGAATGAGTATCTTATTTTATAATGGTAATATTGGATTTATCGGCCTGTGCATTGTCCTTTTGCAGCTGAGGTTTGTTAATTTTGTTACCTTTAAAATTACTCGTGTCGTCGGATAATAATTGTTTAATGCTGTAGAAACAAAAATCATTTTCGTCGCGTTATAAATTATAGTCTGCATTATTTTCAGGGCATTTGATGTCGTAAAACGACTTTAAACTTTGGTATAATAATAATACCGAACAACTGGATAAAGACGCCATTGTCTTTGTTATCACACACACGGAATGGCTAAACTGAGACCATGTGGTCTCTTTAGTCTTTGTTTGCTTTTGACAACATCACATCATACAACGAAGCAAATTGCTCGACGTTGTATTGAACGAAAACAGACGACTACTTCATAAAAACAAAAAGTTAAAATAATGCGGTATTAACGTATTATCATGCGACAAATATAAAACACCTGTAATAAGAAGTCTCTACAAGCATAACAGATTGAACTTCTCGACAATGTTTGGCTCAAATCCAGTTATCCTTAACAGACACCGTTTGCACTCTGATAGCCAGTGTTAATTTTGTTACCTTTAAAATAACTGGCCAATCAGCCAGCTGGGTTTTTTCCACTAAATCTGTTTTTTTGCCTTCGTCTGGGTTTATGTTTTTTGTGTGTGCAAAATCTGGGTTTATTTTGGTGAGTTGACATGTTGCACTTACAACACATGAATATTCTGTGAAATTCAATGTAAAATGGTTGTGATACATAATTTTTCAACTAATTTCAATTTTGAACACCACATTCAAGATCTCGTGTTATCAATTCACAAATAATTTATAACCTGAGGAATAGTTCTGCACAGAAATAAACCATTTTGACATTTCAAAATAGGTCTGGTCACTCGTCTCTCGCCTTGTTAAGCCGTATTACATCTATAACATGCATATACAGTTATACACTGTAGGTTAGGTCAATCCTCTAGTGGTTTAATAGCCAAGTTGTTGCATAGCATTGATGTTCTAGGTTGTTAAAAAGTTGGATTGTTGGTGTAGGCCTATTAAGAAAATTTGGCTGGAAACCTGGGACAACTTTAAAACTTTGCAAACTTAAGCCACGTGTATTATGTGCTTACAAGTCTGGTAGACTCGACCCGTTGCGCATACGAATTAAGCTTATTGTCAGTATGGATGAACGGGAGAGCGACATTGCTGGTCTTTGCTATCACATGATGTTGTGAAAATGTAAATACTCCCACAATGTTCGGGCACTGACAATGCAAATTCCATACCTGGATAAAAGAGGAGAGCTACCGTATTGGTCTTTGATTTCACAGAGAGTCGTTAAACTAAAACTATACGACCGCTATTGACATTATTATTAGTTGCTTTTTGGAGTATTGAACAAAGAAGCAAATCGTTCAAAATTATTTTAAACGAAGAAAGGAAACTGTTGAAAGACAAAAAGTTAACTTGGAAAAATCACGAGGTTACAATTAAACGCCTTTAAAAAGAAATTACCAAACCTATAAAAGACGACGAATGTTTAACTTTTGAATTACTGGCATGGTCTGTAATAATATTATGTGGACATACTCAATCTATATGAATAAAAATGTAAAAAGTTACCGTTTGTTACATCGGTTCTCGGAGAGTTCTGAACCGATTGCTTTGAAAATTTTCGCAAACCGTTCCATTCGAACATTTCCGGGTTTTTTTATGCCTTTTGGGGAAAAGCGCAATCTTTTCGACCAAAAAACACAACTTTTAATTCCACTTTCACGCGTCCGTCCATTTGCATTCCAATGAGGCCGCGCCGTCCATTTGCATTCCAAGGCCGTGCATACCTTCAACGGGAAGTCAAGTGTTTCTGTAGCGCATTTATATGTAACTGTCGGTTTTCAAATTTTCAAACAACGTTCGAACGGACGGGTTTTATATGCTTTTTTGAAAAAACACAACGCGTGTATGCGTATGTGTGTGTTTTTTTAATCCGCGCGTGTTCTTATATAGCGCATGTATCTATGTAGCTGTAGGGAACGGAGGGGTGAGAAAGGGAGGGAGGGAGAGAGGGAGGGAGGGAGGGAGGGAGGGAGGGAGGGAGGGAGGGAGGGAGGGAGGGAGGGAGGGAGGGAGGAAGGGAGGGAGGGAGGGAGGGAGGGAGGGAGGGAGGGAGGGAGGGAGGGAGGGAGGGAGGGAGGGAGGGAGGGAGGGAGGGAGGGAGGGAGGGAGGGAGGGAGGGAGGGAGGGAGGGAGGGAGGGAGGGAGGGAGGGAGGGAGGGACGGACGGACGGACGGACGGACGGACGGAGGGAGGCAGGTAGGGAAGGGAGGTAGGGAGGGAGGGATGGGCGGTCTTTTCAGCCACAGCAACGCGTGGCCGGGTACAGCTAGTAAGTCAATAATAATTGTCAATTGGATATGCATTATCCAAGATAGATGCCACACAAAGAAGGTTTAAACCTGGTGGCGCCACTTGCTTCTCTTTCATAATCGTATTTAAAATTGTAATGACAATTAAAGATTTATGAAGCAACGAACGGAAATTAAGCCACACATGAGTCAGCGCTGTCTCTTAGCAAATAAAACAGTTAAAATAAAATAAAATAAATTAAATAAAACAAGCCCTAACCCTGGCTCTAACAGTTTTCAGACGAGGAATAAAGAAGGCTGAGGATCTGAAGCCTCCCACGGAATATGGATCCAGCCATAGAGGATCCAACACGAGCAAAGCGTCTTGATTGACCAGTGATCTAAATCACACAATGACGTCAACGGCCAAAGCGGCTACTAGATGAGCAATGGAAATAAAATCGTAATTGTAATTGAACTTTTTACATATCGTTATTTCATTATCCAGAGGAGCATGGGATTGATGTAAAAAATGAGTGGGTTGTCATTTGATCGACGCCAACAGAACAACCATCGACCGCAAGATGTCGTTTATCGCTGGTAACTACGTAAAGTGCAAAGCTGAGTTATACACCTTTAATAAGAAGGTTTACTTTATTATAATATTTTCAGTTAATTGACGTTTTAATTACATCGCCAAATCGTATTACGACAGAAGCTGATATAATTATTGCTCTACATTTTTGTAGCGTCAGACACAACACTCGGGTATGGATGAATGCGTTGTTAGCAACTGCTTTATGATCTAGTGAACTTGAATTAAATTACTACGAGCGAGAATTGAATGATCTCTTTAAGTGCCAGTCTAAAGAGTGCATACAGCAGGTGGGCGACGTCAATCAAGCATCATCCCTATGAAACATAATCATTGAACAGACGAATAGTAAGGGCACTTTGGCTTACCTGGTCGATCCTCTTTCTTTGCAGAGGACTTTCTTCAGACAATAATATGGATGAATGAAAACTTTCGAGCGAAGACTACAGGCTGCTATTAAACAAGTCATCGTTGTTATGCTCACACGTTACAACCGAGCGATCGATTTGTTTAAGCTGTCTTTTAGACACCGGCTAAATAGAGCAGATTAATGCTATATAAGTATTACGAGACGAAAGAGGCCTTTAGTAACTTGTTCGTCGTTCAGTGCACTCCTACTTTCCAGCTTGACGGGTAGAGTATTATTATAATTATTAGTCTTGTGTCATAGTAAAACGGTGGATGGATGGAGATTTTAACGGCATATTAAGTAATCTTACGAATCCACGGGGAGTATAAAGGTGGGAGGAAGATGGATTAAGGCGCAGAGATTTGCGGACGATCAGGCAATGCTGGCGAGAAGCCAGAAGGGGCTGCAAGAAGTGATGGATAGATTGAACAAAACGTAAATTGAATATGGCATGAGGATAACGTAAAGAAGACATAAGTAATGAAGATCAGCAAGGGGAAGAAACTACAGTCAACATCCAAATAGAAGGCAAGGAGATAGAACAGGTGAAGGAATTTTGCTACCTGGGAAGCTTGATGACAACAGACCCTAATTGTCATAAGGAAATCAGAAGAAGGATTGCAATACGAAAGAAGTCGTTTACGAAAAGAGGAGAACTACTACGAGGAAAGCTAAACAGAAACCCCAAGAAAAGAATAAAACACTGGTGTGGAGTGTGGTGCTGTATGGTTCCGAAACCTGGACCATGAGAAAAGAAGACATAAAGAAAATCGAAGCGTTTGAAATGTGGACATGATAAAAAATTATAACAGCAAGAGAGAAACTTACCTATGAAAGGCAGAAGGGGAAAGAACATTGTACAATGTACATGCTTAGCATCAGCATACGAGGACAATTCCAGTTTGAGGGGGGGGGGGGGCAGAAACCTCCAAACAAATTTTTAGTTAGTATTTGCAGTTTAGCGTCACTGTGTGGTAACAAAGACCATTAGCGACGCCCTCCTCCTTTATCCAGGCTTGGGACTGGCACCGGCAGAGTGCAACCATTGGCGGAGTTCACAAATTTTTGCCTTAGCAATAGGTTGATTCCCCGACCTATCAATTGACAATCAGCCGGAAACCACTGAACTATCGATCTACGATTAATTAAGAACTGACAAATGCTTGTTTTTTACTATTGACTTTTATAGTCAGAAAATGCAGTTAAGCAATGAAAGCCACTACTGCTCCGCGCAAAATTATGTTACACTTACGACACTGATAATGCCAGTCCTAAGTTCGGACAAAGCAGGGGTACGACTCTCATCATATTTGCTCAGTCAGAGGGTCGCGAAGCAATAACTCGATATCATAATTACTATACCGTCTATAGATACGATTGGTGTGTTATGGATAAGGTGAGATCTCGACATTTTAACACACTGTCAGAACTCATAAGACACCGACCGGCATTTTTTGGGGGGTCATGATGACGTAATGTAGTGTCCGGTTATATACATGTAGGGTAGGATCGATTTCAACGATCCTGTTGGCCGTGAGATGTCGATAGTTGTTGAGAATAAAGCAAATGAATTTGAACTGTGAATTTATTAAACACCATTTCAATAAATATACGTGTTATGTAAATAGCTTAAGGCTAGGTTATGCAATAACTTTTATAGCCGAATGCTTTGAAAAAATACTTGTCAGTTTGGTGTTATTTGTTGGACCAGTAAATAAGCTTGAAAAAATGCATTTAGTCATTAATTTTTATTTTTAATTAGCGTCGTCGAAATTTTGCTCCATAACACTGTCTATGCATTGCTCCGGGGTTGGCTGCAGCATTTTTCGAGGATGGTTGCAAGCATTCATTTCAATACAGCGCTTTCATTGTTGGCCTGCCCGTCGCAGCTTGGGCACACTGCATTCAAATATTACAGGCCATATGCATTTGATAAATTTGTACACTGATTGAATTATATTGAGCCATGTTACATGCTCTAATCACTTGATCTCTTTGTTGGCCTGTTTTTAACCTTTAAACTATCCGTGACGATGAGAAATTGTTAGCGAAAACTGATTGCGCTTCTGCTAGCAAAGAAACAATGATGAATGTAGAAAAAGAAGTTCGGATACTCATTACGGTGCTAGTCTTGGACTGTCAAAGTCACAAATTTAACTATTCAGCATTGTGGCGATATATTCAGACAATAGGCTTAAATCTGCTTAGATGAAATTTTGACACCGACTTATCCCGGATGTAACCAAAATCAATTGCTGGCTATTTGCTGATGGTTGGTGTCATGTATTAGGTGCTTTTGTGATGGAAGCAAGTGAACTTGTTGTATTTACCAACGTGCCACTAAGTTTACCCATTAGTGCCCAAAGTTGTTAAAGTCAAGGTGTTAAGTTGTAGTTTCAGTAATCTCAACAACTTGGTGCATTGACATGGCTGGGAACTTATTTTATTGATTCCTGCTACACATGGGCGCCCGCAGGATTTTTTGCAGGGGGGGTCAGTCATGGCCAGGAGAGTTAAGATATAAAATGTCATTTAAAAACTGCAGCTTACACAATTACCGTACATTGTCTCAGTATATATTTATGATTCTTTTGCAATGAGACGAACAAAATCTTTCAACAATTTCCAACTATAGATTTATAGCATACATATTAATGTATACACTCATAGTAAAAGTTATAGCACTTATAATTGACTAACAGTAGCCTACCAGGAACGTCATGTCTTTTTTCCAGGGCACAGAAAAATTCAGAGGCAAAACTTAGCCAGCTTGTTAAAATATTTTCCACATGTGCAAGACACTGGTTGAATGATCAAACATGTTTTATTCTTGTTCTTATTTATTTCTTACTATGTTTGATTCAGTTATGGGAATTATTTTAAACACTATAGTATCTAAAATACTAGTTTAAATACTATCACATAATTTTTTAGTTGTATTTATAAAACAATGGAATGACTAGAGTCTGTAGGCCTATTTATATTTTAACTACAAGTTCTTTTCTCAGTATTGTATAGGCTACTCTACATATTTTTTATAATAGGCCTACTAAAATACTTTTACAAATGCTTTCATCTGTCATTAACAACAGCTGATCGAGCAACATTGCATGCTGCGTGCACTAGGCCTGACATAATTAGTATTTGGCTATTATTATTTATGTGGGAAGCTCCTGGTATGGTCTCTGACGCCAGGCATAACATAACTATATATAAATATAATTATATATATATATGTATAAGTTATAGCTATATATAGACATGATACACAGTCTGCCAAGAAACATTTGTAAATTGTTATGCTATACAAAATGGAACTTTTGCCAACCAACTGTAGCCTACTGTCACTGTGTGCCTTCACTTCAATCAGACGCTCAAATGGAATTATAAAGACTCAATTTTAAATGGGTCGATATGCAACCTGTCTGGATCCTATGCAATAATAATATTATATAATTATAATATTCACTCATACAGTCATTCCAGGAAGCTGTTTAGTAGCTTGCAATTAAGATGGCTGAACAGAGGTGCTCCCAGTCCACTGAGCCAATGCTAAACAGAAGACTTGAGTTGGAAAAAGCAGGCAGATAATGATGGGTGAGCCCATACAAACAGGATTCCAAGAAGAAACAAATGTTCAAAGAAAAGATATTATTCATAGTATATACAGGACATGCATGTCTGACAATTAAAGTTTGTCCAGTCATTATATTAAAAAGACTAATTACTTAGTGTGATTTCCAGTTCAAAAGACCTGGCCTACCGTGGATTCGTTGGGACGATGGCAGAGTGGTGTGCGGTTGGAGGGGGTGACGAGACAGACCAGTTGACGACTGGCGCAGCATTCTGCAGTGCATTAATGGCAGATTAGCAGTTTGAAACCTTTTCCTGTGAACTCCATATGTCGTTTCGGACACTGCTGCGCTCTCGTCAGATTGTGCGGACCGTAACGATTAACAGGTTATGATTATGAAATGGACTCCATGTCCCGGTCAGCTTTTCTCTTCGATCTTACACTCTCCAGTTCTGAAGGAGCTCTAATCATCAGAGGTTACGATCCCTCATAAACAATCGGGCTCAATTCCTCTCCTTCCCCTCCGGGGTCGGTCTTCCACTATCAGGGCGGCCTTCCCCCTACTCCCTACGTGAGTTTGGCTCGCTTCTGATCCCTCCCCGTTTTTCACTTGGCTCAAGTTGCGCCCGCCCTGGGCCTATAATGTATAGGGATAGCAACCACTACTAAATGCTATAATGATCCGCTCTCCTGCGACTCAATTTGATTAACCCTCCCCTCATCTGTAGCAGTCATTCCAGTGTAGGCTAGCTTGTATTTCATCTTTCACCTCTCTGTCTTAAGAATCTCCTTTATGCTCGTCCGACATGTGCAACCTCATTCAACACCTCATTCCACCTTACAGGTCACCGGTGTTGAGGAAACGAAAGGCGATGTAACTGGGCCTATAATGCATATGCTCCACTCTCTGTCAGACGGCGGTTGGGGTACCCATTGACTGTAAACGGTTCATAGGTTACGGTCCTGTATATATATATATATATATATATATATATATATATATATATATATATATATATATATATTATATAAATATAACTTTAAACTATTTATTGTGCTGTTGTGCATTAGGCTATATATTTTTTTATATATACATGTATAATTGTATATGTGAATATAGACTGAGAGGGTGAAAATTGCCTGTGTCACGAAATAGCGTATCCCCCGTATTAATTGTATCCCCCCCAAATTAAAAAAAGTCGAAAAAACCGCTTCCGCTTGTTTGTTTTTTTGTAAATTTATTTTCATCTTCTTTGTTTTGAACAATGACACTAACAGGTATGTTTTTTCCTACTAGATAATTTGTTTTGCCCTGTTTTTACAGCACTTAAAACATTAAAAACACTTTAAAACACTCAGAGTCACTAAATAAATTCGAGTTGCCTTTATCTGAGCATTGCTTAGGACACTTAAAACAATTAGAGTCACTTTAAATTTTGATTATAGCACCAATGTTTTTATTATGCGCATTTTTCAAAAAAGGAGATATAATGGTTTATCCCCCCCCCCGGATAGTATAGACCGGTTAATTCCATCCGGGGGGAAAGATTAGTTCATCCCCCCGGATAGCTTTCAGAGGTATACTCCGTTTCGTGTCACCTGCACGCCTTTTGAGTATTTATTATCCAGAGGTCTTTGCCTGGCGGACAGTGCCTTAGTAGGCCTACTGAGTCATTCCTGTGAAGTCGGGTCTGCATATCGGGCAACGCATCTCCTCCACACGTCCCTGCCCATCGCCAGCTACCCGGCCTCTTCCCATGATATCTCCACACACCCCATGCAAGTCGTATCTAATTACAGTGCCAGACACCACACCGCTGTGACCCCGTGTATCCTATATCCAACAGGCTACAGGATGTAGTTCAGAATCTATATCCATGTTTGCCCTTGTTGTGGTCATTGAGCACCATACGTACGGCGTGGGCAAAATAGGTCAACTGTTGGAACAATTGGCCAAATTCAGGGAGTGGCAAATGCATCCTTTCCCGTTTTACCACTGAAATTTTTACAGAAACTGTCATCAATATTTTGTCATGATTTCCAGGGGGGGTCACGCGACCCCCCTTGACCTATGCTGCGGGCGCCCATGCTGCTACATTATGAGTACTTTCTATACTGTCCGTTATAACGGACGTTGGGCACTAGCCCAGTGCTAAGAATCTCTTATATTGCCGTCACAAAACCAAGTCTCCTGGCTATTATTACAATGTTTGGTTTATGTTTCTGATGATTAACAACATCTATTATCATATTATTGTCTTATATCGGCTAATTCACTACATTTATCTAACGGCAAATGCAGGGCACCAGCTTATTTACGAGCATTTCAGGCATTGTGATGGTACTTGTGGCTCCCAGAGTGAAAGTTTGCATCATATTTCTCAAGCCTAGCAATGACGCTTTGTGTCTCCTCAACCTTGTGCATTCTAACGATTGTTACCATCATATCGTAGGCTACGTCAGGCGTACAGTACTGCATCAGCACATGACCTTGGATGAACTGTATGCCACAGCACTTAAGTCTTAAGTACTGGATGGCACGCCACAACACTTGAGCACACACCCAACCATCTATTGCCTGAAGTCAAACTATCGCCACCTTGGTAAACTTAACGTCAGCTTCAATTACCCAGGCAACCATAAAAATGGAGTTAAACACTTCAAATCAACAGTTGCGGGTCTTGATGATGATATGTCTAAATAATGTGAAGTGGCGCAATCTGTAGTTAGACAGCAGATTGACGCTGAAAGGTGGAATCTGAACGTAAAATAAAGCGTGATTTTAAACACCTTTACTAAGAAAGTCATAGCTTATATAATTAACATGGACTGCATAAATTTGTTTTGTTTCCTTCGTTAGCCAGTGGCATTGCAATTAACACAATATTGACGAAAGAAACAAGATATCGTCAGAGAATTAAATCTGCGATTCTCGACACTGCAGTCATCCGAACTCTCGTGATGCCAGTCACAATGCATACAAAAGAGGAGGGCTACTCTAATTAACCATCTCTCTAAATGATACATCATCGTAAAATTGCAATTAACCAACAAATATACAATTATTCATTCAAACGCTCTCTTCTCCGGTGCAAGAAGTGAATCAAGCTGGCATTGAGAATGTCATGGACATAAAGCGTCGTAGACTTCATTTTCTTGGCCTCGGCATATGAGAAGTGGCTAGTCCTCTCATGCACTCTCATCCCATCGACAGTGTAGGTTCACATCATAGCTGGGTTGAATTGAGAATTCAAGTGGATCAGATATTATCTCGAATCATGTCTCGGTGCCTGCTTTGATTTGAACTCCTAACTTCGCGAACGACAGTCAGTCAGGTGTAAACTGTATGTGAATTGCTTTCACTTGACGTAAACGGTTTTTGATACCATAGCACGCTGCAAAAATAAATCATATCTTCGTGCTATAATTGTCAGGACGTATTTGTCTCTTGTCGATCATAAGATTTCGCTAAACAATGGAAACTGAACGTTAAGCTGAAAGTGTAAATAAATAATAAGAAGTCTCAAAATATATAACTGCAATCAATTGCTATTAAACTGAAACCCATCAGATTTAATTAACTGCCGCTTCATTGACGTGTGGGATAATTATTTTAGCAGTCTATTCTTTCACATGCGTCAAACTTCTCCAATGTTTGATAGACGGCAGTGTAAGCCATAAAAATAGATATGACATCCTTTATGGCACAGTGTCGTAAACTTTACTAAGTGCATTTAGAATAAATTAGCATTACCTGGATTTGCATAATCTATTCTAGTGCACGTCCCAATATTCAACTATTTAGGGGGGGTCCGTAGCTCAGTGGAGAGAGCGTTGGCCGATAAACTGAGATTCGTTATCGCAACCCGAGTTCAAGCCTCGCTCAGGGCAAAAAATTTATTTGAATTTTCTGTTAGCTGCCATTGGCGCTTTGCTATTGCGTTGTTTGACTCGGCATCTGCTAAAAATAAGATCGACTCTCCCACTCCTGGCTTGGCCGAATCAGGAGCGTTCCAACACTTAGGCCACAGATAGATAGATAGATAGATATATCTCTTTTGCAGACCTTTTCATCTATCTATCTATCTATCTATCTATCTATCTATCTATCTATCTATCTATCTATCTATCTATCTATCTATCTATCTATCTATCTATCTATCTATCTATCTATCTATCTATCTATCTATCTATCTATCTATCTATCTATCTATCTATCTATCTATCTATCTATCTATCTATCTATCTATCTATCTATCTATCTATCTATCTATCCATCTATCAATCTATCTTTCTATCTATCTTTCTATCTATCTATCTATCTATCTATCTATCTAAATAAAAATGTAAAACGTTACCGTGCCTAATCAAGGAACTCGCAATATGCTTGACCGATTGTTTTGAAAATTTTCGCAGAACGTTCCATTCGGACATGAGCGGGTTTATATGATGATTTTTGGGGAAAAGCGCAATCTTTTCGACAAGAAAACACAACTTTAACCCTTTGGAGGTGAGGTGACCATTTGTAACGCCAGAGGTGAGGCGGGGTCTGACAAACCCCAATACATATTTTTATTTTCAAGCCGCGATATCAAATGGAAAATACTAAGTTGAGTTAAACTATTCTTCTATTATCAATAATCAACTAAACAGACGATTACCACGAACAAATATCTGTTTTCAATCCTTATTAGATGGCTAGAAGGTGAACCCATCCAATGTGTACTTAACCCATGCAAGTTTGGGTCCTCATGTGCAACATTATCAATTGCACGAATAATCATAATATATATATTAATACAACATAAAATGTTTTAGCCATCATTGTCGTCAGCCTTCTCAATGCCAACACAGAATTGACGTGTTCAAGGCACACTTGCATTGCAAATCATGGCTCATAAAATCAACATGTATAATTTTTTTCTACGAAAAAATGCAATTTCCTTTAAATATGCAACAAAATAAAAAAAAAAAACTGTTCGTTCAAATTACCTGAAATTGTGGTAAAGTGTCCGTATTTCATATTCACAAGGTAGAAAAAACAAATTAGAACTGGCTCCATGTTTTCCGATAAAAATTTAAAGTAGAATGCCTCTGGGGTGTGTCACACCCCACCTCACCTCCAACGGGTTAAATTCGATTCGACCTAATTAGAGTTCAAATTCAACACATCCGCCGGTCTATATGCCATCCAATGCGATCGCGTTTCTTCCTACGCTTCCGGACGAATCAAGGATCTCGGAAAGTTCTTGTCCGATTGTTTTGAAAATTTTCGCAAAACGTTCCATTCGAACATGAGCGGGTTTATATAATGATTTTTGGGGAAAAGCGCAATCTTTTCGACAAGAAAACACAACTTTAAATTCGCTACTCAGAGACGCTCCTAACCCAGGCCTGGTCGAAGAGAAAATTATTGAGAAGACGATAGAAAGAGCCATGAGTCACGGGGAGAAGCGGGCAGAGAGACGCAGAGAGGCCACTCCACATAGATGGACAAACCACCGAGAATGCACTTCGCTGCATGGTAGTGAATGGCATCTCGAGCGCTTGAATTGCAGTGGTGTCGAAATATTTTTCTAGCGATATCTTGCGTCGATCTTGTGCTACTCACAATACCAGTCAAGTGAAGGTTACCTAACAAAGGCTAAAGCGATCTACGTCTTTTATATAACTTCATAATATCACTTAGCAAAGGTGTTTAATTCAAATTTTTTTGCAGCATCCACCTTTCAACCTAAGATAATGCGTACGACACAACGCTACATAACTGGCAGAGAAAATAGAGGATTTAAAAGAGATCATCAGAAAACTAAAAGCAGAAAGCGAGAAAACAGGATTCTATTTCAACATAAATAAGACCAAAATCTTGACCACAGAGAGCTGAACGAACTTCGAGGTGGATGGCCAAGAGTTGGAGGGGGGCGACAAATTTCTGTTTCTTGGCAGCTACGATAGGAAACGATGTATGATGCGACAGCGAGATACGACGGAGGATAACATTGGGAAGTCGACAACAAAGGGACTTGAGAGAATATGGAAGGATAAAAATGTGAGCCTGATGACAAAGACAAGAATTGCAAAGACAATGATATTCTCAGTGGTGATGTATGGATGCGAAACCTAAACAAAAACAAAGGCCTTGGAAAAGAAAATCGACGCTTGCGAAATGTGGATATGGAGGAGAATGCTAACAACCCCATGGACCGGAAAAAAACAAATGAATTCATATCACAAGAGATAGGACATTCAAGACAATCGTGGGCGCAGTAGTGTAGTGGTTGTGTTCGTTGCCTTGCAGCCGAAGGGTTGCAGGCTCGAATCCACCAAAAGTCGCCGCGCAGGACCTTGGGCAGGTCCTTTACTCGCAATTGCTCACCGCTTCGGCGTGAAACTCCGATGCCGTGTATGCGCTATAGTCGGGAGCGCCTCTGAGTAGATGAGTTGTGGGAGACCAAATGTAACCGGGACCCTGGGTTACCTACTTCCAAATCACACAACTGGACCGCCCTGCTAAAAAATCGACCGTAACGAATGCTGCACAAACGTCAGAAAGGGCTAGCAAGGTCACCCACACCCCCATCCATGGCCCCGTAGCAGTCAGCTGGCAAGCGGAGTCACAGAGTCTCAGTGGAATGGCCCCTGCGAAATCCCGACTGATATTTCGGAAGCATGTTGTTAGTGCTTAAGTAGCCTAAGTGGTAATTTGTTCTGACACAATCTTTTCAATTGTTTTTGAGAGTAAGGATACATTAGAGACTGGGCGAATGTTAGACGGGTCCTTGATGCAAAGTCCGTCACATTGATGTATACATAAGTAAACGACAGCTGCTAACAACGGAGGCTGCAGCTGCGTACAAAATATTCGTGTGACATGTTTTTGTTCAATCCCGTATTAGCATCTACTTTTGTATGGCTCTTTTTGCTCGCAATGATTGTTTGCTCGATGTGTAATGATGATATTATTATGAGTTTAGTTAGAGCGGATAGAGTGTTATTAATCTTATTATTCCGACCTTTAACTTCATATAACTGCAATGACATCTTATTTCAGGTGTTTAATTTAACGTTGATTCCAGATTTTACCTATGTATCATTGCGACAAAGACCTTTGACTGAAATTTATAGTTTGCAGTTGTTTCTCTAGTTATCTATCTCTGTCTGACTCTGTCCGTCTCTCTCTTTATGTCTCAATGTCTCTTTGTATCTGCCTCTCTGTCTCTCTGTGCCCTGTCTTCTGTCTCTCAGTAACTGTCTCCGTGGAAATGCATTTTTCCTAGTGCTACTGTCTTTTTAATTTGCCTGTGGCATATGGCATCAGTTGTGGTAATAAATCCTCGTGACCACTCGGTTTCAGAATTCTGTAAAATGTTCTATTTCTTGTCCTCCGATATGTATCCCGACGCTGACAATATGACGCTACATATTGTTGCAACAGCAACTGATTATGCTACTGAACAATCAGCTTGACTTATATACAGATTTTTTGATATCTATTAGAGGTGTTTAATTTTCACCATGTGATAGTCTTGTCAGCTCGGCTGTGATGAGAACACTGGTCTACACAGTCGGTGTGAAGCTAGTAAGAGGACTGGTGACCTGCCCTCATATGTCGAGTCCAAGAAAATGAAGTCTATAGCGCTTTATATCCATGGTCAGCTTAAGAGACTTTCTTTCTTATTGCATTGGAGCACTCCTGCTTTATATACTTTTGTGGCAACGCATCACAACAGTTCATATAGTTGCAGCGTCGAGAGTTCTGCAGGTGTAATTCTCTTATGACTTTTTCGTATGCGTCAATCTTCTGTCAATGCCAATTATAGAAATCTACACAGCAACTATTATGAAGTCTGCGGTTAATATATAACATTTTGATATCACTTTTAAAAGGTGTTTGATTCACGATTTTGTCAAATATCAAATTCTCAGTAAATAAATAAATAAATGGCAACATCATGGTCAGCTTAAGAAACTTTCCCTCTTATTGCATTGGAGCACCTATAACGTTCGAGCCACTTGTATATTGGTTGGTTAATTGCTGTCTAACGATTATGTATAATTAAGAAAGATTCCACTAATTAAGGTCGCCCTCCTGCTTCATATACTCTTGTGACTGGCATCACGACAGTTCATATAGTTGCAGCGTCGAGTTCTGCATAATTATTATTTTATATTTAGTTCACTGATGATATTTTTCGTTTGCGTTAATCTTCTGTCAATTATTGCAATGCCAATTGAATACGGAGTAACTGCACATAGCAACTTTATGGATGGATGGATCCGATTTGACCAGGGTCTATGACAACAGAGGCCGTTACCCTGGACAGAAATTTGCTTGGCATATTACAACACTTAAGAGCTTAACTTTATGCAGTCTGTGATCGTTATATATAACATTTAAAATCACTTTTAAAAGGTGTTTAATTTACGATTTTTATTTTTGGGAAACAGTTTTTACTGCTCAGTTACTACTTGCGGTCTAAGTGCAGATAAGGACACCTTAATTTATTTTATAATTTTTTCAAGCCAGTAAGT
This sequence comes from Lumbricus terrestris, assembly GCA_949752735.1. Taxonomy (NCBI): domain Eukaryota; kingdom Metazoa; phylum Annelida; class Clitellata; order Crassiclitellata; family Lumbricidae; genus Lumbricus; species Lumbricus terrestris. The sequence continues at coordinate 3,472,203 of OX457040.1, read as the reverse complement.
GTTGATTTTCAGTGTTTGACATCATTTTAAGGTTGAAAGTGTTATTTAGGCAGATATTAATGTCTGCCTCACCTAAATACAAAGCGTCAGTGTTATAACCAGTATTATTAAGTTGGCAAGCATTTTCTAGACGCACAACCTTGCTCATCGAAAGCTGAATGCATTCAAACAATTAAAAAAAACATTGTGCAAACGAGCGAGCAAATAGTTGGATGTGAAGGTTAACGTCATAATTTCCGGCTCCCGAAAAAGGACAACATAAACTTTATTTCCAGAGTCCTCTACAAGAGTGCAAACAATCATCAAATCAGTAAATCTGATTAACAATGATCTATTAAGAAAGACGTTTTAATTTCATGTTTGTATCTCTTAATGTCACTATGTACCAGGCTGCGGTGTGTCAACCTGCTCTTTTTCATGAATTAAACGAATATATATATATATATATGCTTTTATTTATATATATATATATATATATATATATATATAAACGAATATATATATAACTGTATATTCGTAGGGACATAGAACATGAAGTTAAAAGAGTGGGAGATGAAGAGCTGAAATAAGAATATCTATGGAGCAACTCGTGGCATCAGTTCTCGACAGATGCTGCGGTGCGTCGAACCTCACCTCAGGATTACGATTGACTTCTAGTTCTGTCTTGACTCTAGTCAGGTTCAAATGCTCAAACGAATTTGAATATCAATTAAAACACCTTCATTAAGATCACTCACTTTACTATAATATTAGCCAAAATACGTAAAGTCCAACTATTGTTGTACTATGGCAGTTATCCCGCACAAGAAATTTTGAAAGTAACAAAGAGAAAAACGTATCCACAAAATTAATGGACAATGCATAAAACTCTAAATGCAATAGTGACTATCACATAATCGTCAATTTCAATTTTAACCAAATTTTTGCAGTGAAGCCACTCTGAATGTTCAAAAAAGCTAAAAACGAGGTCGCACAGACTTCACACGCATGAAAGCCTTTCGGAGAGAACTGCTCTACTTCTTCTCATCCTTTGATTTTCCCAAGGACAATATTCAGCTATAACAGTGGTTCGCAACCGTTTTTGAAACCAGGGCCACTTTTTCTTAGTTGAAGGACATTAGAGAAGTCTAAAATTTATACTAACTAAAAGCATTTAACATTGTTATAATAGAATCCAAATAGAATGTTCGATGTTATTTATAGACGTCAAACTAAAACAATTTGTAATAGAAAATAATCATGTGTTCTATCCTGTCCAAATTGTCAATATTTCATATATTTTTAATTGTTTGAGAGAAGAGGGCCATTCTTTAGGCCTGGCGGGTCATTTTTGACCCACGGGCCACGGGTTGGGAACCGCTGAGCTGTTATATTATGTATAAACCAATTATGTATTTAGTCGTTTTGAACACGACTTCGGTGGCTACTTTAGACAACTTTGTGACTGTATAAAAGGTGTCTATAAGTCCTACTCATGTTTCAGTATTGCTTTTAGTGTATAAAGCTTTTCTTGGAAGATTAGACCCAGATTTGAATTGTGTTGTGAGGAAAAGGAGTGGATGGAAGAGGTAGATAAGGAGAATGTGAGAAAATGTGACACAAGGAAATGAGAGGGCAGATAAAAAAGGGTGATTAAGGAAGATAAGAGGGGAGGGGAGGGGAGGTAGGGAGATGGTAGTATGGAGGAAAGTGGGAGTGCAGTTGGTGTGCGAAGGTTGAGAATGAGGACCCTAACAAAGACTGATTTACTGTATTAGTTCTCAATCCTTTCCTCCTCCACGTCTTATGCCTCGTCTTAATCATCATCATCATCATCATCATCATCATCATCATCATCATCATCATTAGCTTGAAGGGGCGCTATAACAAGTGCGCATACATACATACATACATACATACATACATCATCATCATCATCATCATCATCATCATCATCATCATCATCATCATTAACTACCCTCACTACCCTCCCACCGACTGTTGCCTGCCAGATCTGAACCAGGGGCGGATCCAGGGGGGGGGGCAATCCGGCCATGGCCCCCCCCATTTCAAATCACCATGGGACGTGGCCCCCCCCCATCCATGGTGGACGAAAAAAAAATTCAGGGTGTCAGTCATGCACAGGAGAATTAATGTATAAATGTAATTAAAATCTATAATAGAAATAATATATATAAATGTAATCTAAGTCTCTCACGCAATTGCAAGGGCGGATCCAGGAATTTTCGAAGGGGGGGGCCAAAAATTTTTTGGGCTGGGGTCGGAAATTTTTTCGTTGATCTTTCGCCGAAAAATCTGATGAACTTTTTTAGTCGTTTTTGGCCGAAACCAGAGTTTAATTTAGCCCCCACCTCTGGGGGAATTGAGGTTTTCGGAGGGGTAGATAATTGACCGTCTGAAGACAATCATGAGGCGCGCAGCGCCGAGAGTGGTAGGGGAGGGGTGTGGGGAGGGGATATGCCCCTCCCCACCAGAAACTTTTTGAATTTTCACATTGCAATGGTAGCATTTTAAGCTGTTATCTTAACAAATTAGCTGTACTTTTCAGTGCTTGTAAGAGTGCCATAAAGTCTCAATAAATATAGACTTTACTTAAAAACTTCTTTCCCGAAAACTAGATGTTCTTTTTTAAGTAATCCGCCGGAAATCTTCAAAAAGGGTGTTCAATTTTCCTTCCCAAAACACTGATGAAATTTTTTGGTCATCCGTGCGAAATCTTAAAAAAGGTGTTTAATTTTTCGTCTAAAAAGAGTGATGACTTTTTAGTCTTCCGTGCGAAATTTTCCAAAAAGGTGTTTAATTTCGCATCCCAAAAAACTGATGACTTGTTGTAGTCATCCCTGCGAAATCTAAAAAAAGGTGTTTAATTTTTCGTCTAAAAGGAGTGATGACTTTTTAGTCTCCCGTGCGAAATTTTCAAAAAAGGTGTTCAATTTAGAATTAAAAAAACTGATGACTTTTTGTAGTCATCCGTGCGAAATCTTAAAAAAGGTGTTTAATTTTTCGTCTAAAAAGAGTGATGACTTTTTATTCTTCCGTGCGAAATTTTCAAAAAAGGTGTTCAATTTGGCATCCCAAAAAACTGATGACTTTTGTAGTCATCCGTGCGAAATCTTAAAAAAGGTGTTAAATTTTACGCCTTAAAAGAGCGATGACTTTTTAGTCTTCCGTGCGAAATTTTCAAAAAAAGGTGTTCAATTTAGCATCCCAAAAACTGATGACTTTTTAAGACTAGAATAAATAAAATACTTCCCACTACTGAATGAAATATAGTAAGATATAAATAAAAACAAGGACATGTGTTATCATTCACCGCATTTTCTTGCACATATAGACTAAACTCAAAACTTAACTTGTTTCGCCCTAAAAAATGTTTGGCATCTGCAAAAAAAAAATTACATCCCAAACACTCGGTACGTGACTTTTTGGCGCCGCCGTTTTGGCGCCGCCGTTTTGGCGCCGCCATTGCGCAATAACATTTGCGTTTTGCAGTCTATTTCCGGTTCAGTGTATACGACGCGTGAAACAAATTGACGAAATCCTTGCTGAAATAGAAAGTGAATGTACGGCTTGTTGTTGCGTTAATTGAAGCTGGATCGATGAAAATATTCCTGGTTTAATTGGAGCTGGATTTATTAAGCGAACGCATGAGAAATGGAAGATATGATCAAGAAAAGAACGCTTGAGATTTGTAAGCTCGATGAAGAGTCTTTTACATGCGAAAAAGCGGCGGGAGTTCCGACGAATGCTTGAACAATTGAAGCTGAAAGGAGATTTTTTTGCCGGTGAAATAGAAGCTGGATTTTTTAAACAAATGCTTTATTTAATAACAAATTATAAGACATGTGAGGTAGCAGATTAATAAAGTACAAGCGATCAAAGCAGAGGATGTCACATCGAATGATTGAAAAAAACAGGCCCACCAAAGAGAGAAAGTCCCGCTAAGACTGGGCCTATTTAGCTTAGTATAGAAATAAGAACTTTAAGATGACATAAGATTTTAGCACGATAGATCGAGGAAATACAGACTTTAGTGACAACAATGAATATGGTGTATTAAAGACAAAAGCGACAGTTCTTTTAAAAAGTCCATTGTTTTGAAATGTCCATAAAATTGCAATTATAATAAAAAGGTGTGCAACTGCAAATGTGTGCCAACACTAAAGAAGGTGTGCAATTGCCAATTTTTGCCAACACTAAAGAAGGTGTGCAATTGCCAATTTCTGCCAACACTAAAGAAGGTGTGCAAATGCCAATTTTTGCAAACACTTAAAAAGGTGTGTAATTGCCAATTTTTTTAGAAACCTAAAGAAATCCATTGGTTCGAATTGTTCATTATTGCAATTATAATATAAAGGTGTCCCACTGCAAGTGTGTGCCAACAGTAAAGAAGGTGTGCAACTGCCAATTTTTGCCAACACTTAAAAAGGTGTGTAATTGCCAATTTTTTAGAAACCTAAACAAATCCATTGGTTTGAATTGTTCATTATTGCAATTGTAATATAAAGGTGTCCCACTGCAAATGTGTGCCAACAGTAAAGAAGGTGTGTAATTGCCAATTTTTTAGAAACCTAAACAAATCCATTGGTTCGAATTGTTCATTATTGCAATTGTAATATAAAGGTGTGCAAGTAAAATAATGATGCTTTAAAGCACACTGCTGTTGTACAAAAAAGTTGTGCAATTGCACACCTTCTTTAGTGTTGGCACACATTTGCAGTGGGACACCTTTTTATTATAATTGCAATAATGAACAATTCGAACCAATGGATTTGTTTAGGTTTCGCAAAAATTGGCAATTACACACCTTCTTTAGTGTTGGCAAAAATTGGCAATTGCACACCTTCTTTAGTGTTGGCAAAAATTGGCCATAGCACACCTTCTTTAGTGTTGGCAAAAATTGGCAATTGCACACCTTCTTTAGTGTTGGCAAAAATTGGCCATAGCACACCTTCTTTAGTGTTGGCAAAAATTGGCAATTGCACACCTTCTTTAGTGTTGGCAAAAATTGGCCATAGCACACCTTCTTTAGCGTTGGCAAAAATTATCAATTGCACACCTTCTTTAGTGTTGGCACACATTTGCAGTGGGACACCTTTTTATTATAATTGCAATAATGAACAATTCGAACCAATGGTAAATTACTTCTAAAGGGAGGACAATGATATTTTGGCTAGTTTTAACTGTACGTAAGTGCTTCTACAAATGCACAAATTCGATTACAAATGCACATTTTGTGTATAGCTCCACGTTAAAAAAGCCCTGCCGGGTACCCGGCTAATGTTCTAATATAGCGGCAGTTTTCTGATTTTATTGAATGCCAGATACGAATGCAACAATTATTATTCAAAAGCTTAACTACATGTACATCATGTGACCACATTGACTATACTCACTGCCATACCATATAACAATTAAGGAAGTTATATTACATTGCGACAAAAAATACTTAACATCAGATTTTTGAACACAGACAAACATACTTTTGCTTAAATCGGAGTTGGATTGTTCATCAATGCAACACCAGTTTAAGGAAGAACATTTTCAGCAATCCAGCTCCAATGAAATTTAATTGTGGTATTACCTAATACGAATAAAAACAAGCTTTGACCCTTTCAGATCAAGTGAGGAGTGTACACATGTAAGTCGAACATACATTCTGAGCTATTTCGGGCATAACTTTTGAACGGCGTGGAATATCATCACAAAATTTAACTCAAAATGTGCGTAAATGAACCGCCTAAAATTACCTACAATTTGATAATTTTTATACTTTAGAATGAGGGAGAAAAAAATTCCGGCGCCAAAACGTCCGGCGCCAAAACGGCGGCGCCAAAACGTCCGGCGCCAAAACGGCGGCGCCAAAACGTCCTGCTTCGCGAATAACATACATTCCATGCCATAAATCATAGTTGGATACTGTTGAAAGATTGTTTCATTTCGATGCTTTATATAAAGACAATTGCGTGAGAGACTTAGATTGGATTTTAATTACATTTACACAGTATTTTTATTATAGGTTTTAATTACATTTATACATTAATTCTCCTGTGCATGACTGACACCCTGAATTTTTTTTGGCCACCATGGATGGGGGGGCCACGTCCCATGGTGATTTGAAATGGGGGGGGCCATGGCCGGATTGGCCCCCCCCCTGGATCCGCCCCTGCCTACATCCATACCTATTCGGCTGATGCGGTGGCCGCTGTCAGCCAGATGTGTAGGAAAATGGATGTTCTCTCTCTCTGGATGGCTTCCAATCAGCTACTCTTAAAATCCCTCCAAAACACAGTTTATTTGATTGGGTGGCCGTAAGCAACACCAGGGTGTTGACCTTTCTCACATGCTCTGCTCTTTCCTCGTATCTCCTTTTCCCTCACAGTTCGTGATCTGGGACTTACCCACGATTCTGAACTCATTCTGTCCCAGCATCCGAACTTGAATACGCGGAGTGCTTATTATCAGCTTCGTCAGCTCCGGGTGGTCTCCCGCTCTCTTTCACTTCGGCTAAGGGTGAGCCTCTGGTTGGTCCCGCTGGCTTGCTTGGCTATTCAGCAGCGCCGTGGGTCTCGATACTGACTGGAAGACCTCCGGTTTACGCTTTGCTCTCTACTTTTTAGGTCCATCCGGCTGGGTTCTACAACTCTCAAGTCTTTTTTGTTCGTGGCTGGGCTGGGAGCGCCTCTGAGCAGTTACTTTAAGAGGGTCTGTATAAATGCTCTGAATGAATGAATGAATGAATGAATGAATGAATGAATTAATTAATTAATTAATTAATTAATTAACAATAAGTAATTTAGATTAATAAAATATGTTACCGTACATTGTATTCCTTTCTGTCATTCAGATGAATTTTCTCATAAATGTCATAACTGTTGCCTATTATAGCGACGCCCGTTAAAAAAAATTATGTTGCTTTTAAATGTAATACGCTTTGTCCAATGACTTTTTAAGTTTTTACCCTAACTTGTCTGCTTCGTACAGTGGTAGATATTTAGTACTGTGTTGAATGTCGTAACTGATCGTTAATATATAATCACAGTACAAATTAGTAGAGGTGTTTAATTACACTATTGAGTTAACATACCGCTCTGCATTGTTTCACGACGTCTTTAAAGGTAAATTTCAATTTTGTAGTTTTCCTATTGCAAAGGTTAAGTCGTCTCATGATTTCAAATACCGTTGGCAACAATGCAGAAAATGTACGATGCAATAAAAAAAGAAACTTATAGAACCCGAAAGACATCATCAAAGTAATCTTCTTTCCTATAGAAATCAAAAAGAAGTTCAACTGACACTACCTGTATAATGAGTCACATACCTTTACAAAAGAGTGTTGATGCAATTACAGCACATAGGACATTGTGCGAGTAAATTAGTCAATCCATCAATGAATCATATTTTATATAACGCCCTTCAAGGTACCTACTCAGAGGCGCTCCCGGCCGAGATCAAGCGTGAAAACAGTCTTCAACAGCTTGTGAAATTGAGAACAGCTTGGGAGATGTCGCATAGTCAAGGGAAGTCTATTCCAGGTTGTTGGACCAACCACAGAGAACGAACGCCTCTGCATTGTTGCAGAGCGAGTGAAGGGAAGCATTAGGTCGCCATGGACAGAATAGCGCAGTGAGCGGCGGCCTATGCAAATGAAAAGAGGGAGGCAAAGCTCACACAGATGAGAGGGTGCCCAGCCTGATAAGCATCGTCACACCAAAGATGCAATCCTAAATGAGACGCGCTTCGGAAAAGGAAGCCAGTGCAAGACCTCACGCATAGATAGGGATACACGGTCGTACTTGGTGAACCCCCAATAAGTCGTGCGACAGCACGGTGGACCCTCTCCAACCTATCAAACCGAACCCACGGGAGACCAGCAAAGATGGAGGCGCAGTATAGTTGAGGCGACTCAGCACAAACGCATGGACAAGAGAAGCTGCAGCTTTAGAAGTAAGAGAGCGAGCAATGACCCTGAGCTTCCGCAGTTGGTAGTAGCAGCTGCGGCAAACCTGATGCATATAATATGCAAGTGTGAGTTCAGAGTCCAGGAGCATCCCAAGGTCACGCACCACCGAAGAAAAAGTCATAGATGGAAATTGAGAACCTCAGGTCGAGCTTAGACAGCTGTTGCCTAGTGTCCAACCAAATGAATTGGCCCAATTACAAATTTGTCTAGTTAGATATATAAACAAATCTCTGCTACAAGTGGATAATACAATCCCTCCCTCCGTCCCTCTCTCCATCCCACGATCCCACCCTCCCACCCTCACACGCTCCCTCATTCCATTACACCCTCCCACCAGACTTACGAAAATATATATTAAATTAATCTTTCGTTAAATACCCTTCATTATTGCTGTGGAGTGTGGATGGTAAGACTCGTCGAGACAATTACAGAATATGTAAGTGCTGGTTATTATAGCATTGGGTGGTATGATAAAAATGGTGTTTATTTATATTTTCAATTCAACACGCAGTTTTCATTGTTCAAGGCAATCTCAATATCGACGATTGATTTACCATATATATGTTTGTATATGTGCATGTTTGTATTTGTACTAGTTATAGCGCCCCTTCAAGCTCTCCACTCAGAGGCGCTCCCGACTACAGAGCGGACACTGCATCGGAGTTTCACGTCGAAGCGCTGAGCAATTGCGAGTGAAGGACTTGCCCAAGGTCCCTACGCGACGACATGAAGTGGATTCGAACCTGCAACCCCTCGGCTGCCAGACAACAAATTTTACCCGCTGCATTACCGCGCCTTTTTAGAAACAGCGTAAACTTGCACGTTACCAACCTACGGATGATTCGGCAATACTACTCGGCAGCGCATTGAATTTAGGATCGCTGCCCTAGTTAGGCAATGCCAGCTTGGAATCGCCCCACAGTACTTGCAAGAGCTTTGTTGCTCCACTAGTATCCTAGACCACCGCCCCCTCCGCTCTGCACAGAAGGGATTGCTATTGGTCCCTTTTGCACGAACTGCAACGATGCAGCATAGAGCCTTTTCTGTGATCGGCCCAGTTGTGTGGAATGAGCTTCCACAGGAACTACGTCTACTTGCTGGGGTTATTACTGGAACATTTTTTACTAAACTCAAAACTGTCCTTTTTTGCCGTGCTAGAGTCGGGAGCGCTTCTGAGTAGTCGCCTTGAAGAAGCGCTATATAAATTCTTGAATGAATGAATGAATGAACGTTCCTTTTATACACCTTTCATAAGATTTGAGCCGATGCTACATAAGCGTGGAACATGGGAAAATTTTCACATAAAATGACAGGGTTTCTTCAGGGCTTTTTCCACCAAGATCCAGGTATCTCGGCCTTGTATAGGGTTTTTAGGTTTTTTTCAAAATCTAGTTTTTTCTCAAAGCCAATTTTCAGACTTTTAAGGTAAAAAATTACATTTCGAGGTTTAAAAATATACGAAAGACGAGCAAAAGTCGCAAGCTTAAAGATTTTCGATCAAAAGACCAAAAAATCATCGCATCAGCAATTATGAAAAATAAAAAACGAAAATTATGTATTTAAAAAGATTTTTCAAAAAGGTCGTCACAAAATTCAAGTCTCAAAAATCCATGAAAAATTCATAAAATTCTTGATCTAGCTTTTTCTAGCCTTTTTTGGCCGGGGCTGACCATTTTAAAAATTCTGAGTGGCATCCCTGCGTAAACATCTGTCGCTGTTCTCACTTTTGCAGTCTGTGATGTATTAGCATTGGCTATGGAATTGCGAAACTACGGTATGTTATGTGATGTTTCAGAGAAAACCCCATTCTGTGCGTTATGTAGCGAAGATAGTACCGCTGCCACTCTCATTTCAATCTTTTATCAAAGCAAACGTATACCTCGGTTTTCATGCAGTGCTGTAGTCGTAAATCTTAATCGCATTCTGATTGTCATTGAAATTATAAATAGAGCAATAGCTGTGTAAACGTCTATTGTCCTGACTGCAGATGATTTGTCTCAAGTCATTTTGGTCTTAGTGCCTACTTTTAAGATGCCAGTGGCACAAATCAGCCTTATCATTTCGAGAGTTTAGCGACAATGTTGTCAAAAGGAATGCCGTCAAATTCGAAATAAATCATTTACAATAGAGCAGGTTCAGATCTTCTGAATACAATCACGATTAACAGATAATAATCGCTCTGTAAGGTAAACATAACGTAAAGTTTGATAAACTATTTTTAAAGTGTCATCACTGATTTAGTTACTGCTTCGTTTGAGAGAAAAAAAATCCGTCCATTGCAATAGAATCATCTTCATCGGGAATTTTCTACACAATTATAAATATTTTTCTATTTAGAAATGATTGCATAGTTTTTTCACTCAAAGACTCATATTATAACATAATAGTTCATGTTATTGAAGGTGTTGTATTACACTTCAAACTTAGCGTGCAGTCTTTTCAGTTTAATGACATCTCACGTACACAAAATCGACGACTTCGACGCTACATTTTATTTCTACATGTCAAATGATCCATATAACCATCATTTAGCGACATCTTGTGGCTGTCAGTACAGCTACTCTCGACCATACTTAGCCTAAACGCCACTTGTATAAGTTAGCGACATCTTGTAAATGATGGATGGATGGATCCGTCCGTCCCTCCCTCCATCCCACGATCCCTCCCACACTCCTTCCATCCCTCCCACTCTCTAACCCTCCCTCCCTCACACGCTCCCTCCATCCCACCCTCCCACCAGACTTACGAAAATATATATTAGATTAATCTTTCATGAAATCCCCTTCATTATTGCTGTGGATGGCAAGATTCGTCTACGCAATTACAGTAAATATGCAAGTACTGGTTATTATAGCATTGGGTGATATGCTAAAAATGGTGTTTAATTATATTTTCAATTCAACACGCAGTTTCCATTGTTCAAAACAATCTCAATATCGACGACTGATTTACCGTATATATGTTTGTATGTTTGTATTTGTACTAGTTATAGCGCCCCTTCAAGCTCTCTACTCAGAGGCGCTCCCGACTACAGAGCGGACACTGCATCGGAGTTTCACGCCGAAGCGCTGAGCAATTGCGAGTGAAGGACTTGCCTATAGGGTTCCTACGCGACTACTTGAGGTGGATTCAAACCTGCAACCCTTCGGGCAACGAATATACCCGATGTATTACCGCGCCTTTTTGACAAACAGCGTAAATTTTCACGTTACCGATCTACCGTTGATTCGACAATACCTTCTTTTTATACACCTTTCATACGATTTGAACCGATGCTACATAAGCGCGGAACATGGGAGAATTTTTACATAAACTGACAGAACCTTTCATGGTTTTTTCCACCAAGATCTAGGTTTTTCTGCCTTGTCTAGATTTTTAAGGTTTTTTTGTCAGAATCTAGGTTTTTTTCCTCGAAGCCAATTTTCAGACTTTTAAGGTTAAAAATGACATTTCGAGGTTAAAAAAATTAGAAAGTCGAGCAAAAAGTCGAAAAATTCGACTAGCTAACATTTGCTCGAGGCGCTCCTTACTTTATAGTCTACATATCCGGTAACACGCAACTTGCAACTTTTTATCTAGAGTGCCATTTTAAAAACATGTAACATAGCCTGGAAAATCTTACAACAAACTCAAGTCAATATAATATTAATTCAAACCCAGTATTTATCATTGTTGACTGTGAACTGAACTGAACATGCACGTACAACCTTTATAAACTTAGGTATTATGTACTATGTAGGCCTAGCCCTAACAGTTTGCATTTCACCAGCTTGAAGTCTTGTTTAAACTAACTAAATTGAATAAATTTATTTGGGGTTTTATGCAGTATGCAGTGCGTCGTTTTGATTTTCCCGTGTATTAGTGTAAAAGAGCGATACATATTAAAGGTGTCTTATTCGAGCAGTTGGTAGAATCATAACAGCGTTGAGTATCTTGGGCCGCCAGCCTACTCGTATTGTATTTAAACATTTATAAAGCGCCTCTAGTAGGGTGAACCGTTCAGAGGCACTCCCAGTGCGCAAGCCCCGCGAGAAGAAGCAGGTTTTGAGAAGAGACAGAGCAGAGGAGAGACTGACAGAAAGAAGTGTAGAGCGAACAGAAGGAGAAAGAGCATTCCAGAGAGAAGGACCAATAGAGACAAAAGATCGAGACTGAGCCATAGCAGTTTTAGGCCGAGGAACCAATAGGTCAAGTCTGTTGGATGAACGAAGTGGACGATGGGAGGAAGCTGAGTGAGGACGAAGTAAAGTATTAGTCAGATGTTTTGGGGCAAGACCCCGTTGAGACTATAGGATCAGAGTGAGGATCTTGAACTGTGTGCGAGCACGTAGAGGAAGCCAATGAAGTTCATCAAACATAAAGGCAGAAATGTGAGAGTACTTGGGAAGGCGGGCAATCAATCTAGCAGCTGAGTTGAGAACTGACTGAATCGGCGAAAGACGAACTTTAGGAAGACCAATGAGAAGAGAATTGCAGTAGTCAATTCGCGAACATATAAAAGCATGAACTAAGGTAGTGAGGATGGAGGAGGGGACAGAGCGACGAATGACTCTGAGACGTCTTAAATGAAAATATGACGAGCGTGTCAGATTGGAAATATGCTCGGTAAAGGTAAGAGAGCTATCAAGTACTACACCCAGATCACGCACACTTGAAGAGAAGGAAAACAATGGGAATTTTCATAGAGAAGAATAAGATCAAGCTTATGGAGCTGCTGAGAACCAGATAAATTGAGTCTTTGAAGTATTAAGCGAAAGGCGATTAGAAGACATCCATGAGTGGAGATGATTAGTGAGAGATTCAATAAGCCCAACTAGAAGCAGCTGGGAAGAGGGGGACCATGGACAAATGCCTGGACATCATCAGCAAAGAGAAGTCCAGCAGCACTACGGATCGGAAAAAGAGAAGAGATGTCAGCCGCGTAAAGAATAAGTAGGAGATGCCTAAGAACCGAACCTCGAGGAACACCCAGATTAACATGAGCCCTTTGGGTTCGAGAGTCACCAGATATAATCATTTGGGTTCTTTCAGAAAGGTACGACTGAAACCAAGATAATGGGAGGCCCTTAACACCATAGGATGTCTCAAGACGCTTGAGAAGGATATCGTGATCAACCATATCAAAGGCTGAAGAGACATCACAGAGAGCCAATAGGGTGAGCTCAGGTACTCATATACCAATCCTGAGAACATGGAGATGCTGAGAATTGGATGCCTCTCAACTGATTTACTATTTATATTACTACTCCTTCTCCTCTATCTCATCATCATCATCATCATCATCATCATCATCATAATCATCATCATCATCATCATCCTTAACATTAGCATTAGCATTAACATCATCATTATTCCTTCTCGTACTTTTCTTCTTCACGACCTCCACCTCTTCCACCTCCTCCTGTTCCTTTTTTTCTTCCTCTCCTATTCCCTCCTCCTCTTCCTGACTACCACAGGATTTTTACTTTGGTCTCTGAAATTCTCGCAAATTTTTTCGACATCAACTGTCAATTAGCTGCAAGATGTCACTGAGCGTAGGAAATTTTCTGTGCAGTTAAATGCACAACTTAAACACCTTTGTTAAGAAGTATCATTGCATTATAACATTCCTAGACTCGATAATTATGTGGCTGCATTAAGAGCTCAACAAGTTAACAAAAGTGTTACAGTCAAATGGCTGAAATTTTTTTATAATTAGTAAGTCAATAAAAAAATTGAAATTTCAAAATCGCATGGTGTAGGTATGCTCCAATGTGGTTTTAGGTTTGCTGCTTCGACTTCGCCACCTCGACAACTCAGTTAGAATGAGTACATTGACCTACGTTGTCGGTGGTAGGACGAGACTGCGACGGAGAGGACTTGCCACTCGCCATCGAAATTCGATGCAAAAGAAGTAAAGCCTCTAATGCTTCATGATCTTCTTCATCTCCTTACACTACAGCACAGAATTTTTGGCTAACATAAAAAGGCCAAAAATGGTGACGACATAAAAAGGCCAAAAATGGCGTCACCATCCTGCCTAACGCACTCTTGAGACTGGCACTCAAATAGATTATGTAAATCAAGTGTATTTTTTTATCTCTTAATCAATGTACAATGCATATTAATATTCTAGCACAATAAATAGACAGCGAAAAGCGACGAGTTTCGAGTTATTTGGCGCGTACCTTGTACAGAAAACCTAGGATAACTGTTTGTTTATTGCACTGAAGTAAATGAATCTTACATTATCCGAATTTCACGTCAGCATTTACATCATAATTATGCAAAATGATTTCTTAGTCTCATATTCAAAAGTTTCGCATTATCATTGTTTATTACGCTGCTTGTTCTCGCGCGCCATCATAAAAAACAACTTTTAAAATAATAATGGCATGACTTTGGAAAATAAATTGTATATTGACTGAACAGGAGAAAAGTTTGCAAATTACAATATTAATTTGGTCATAATTTTATTCATATCGATTTACCGATTAACTGATCGTTAAGTGCACAACCTCTGTTTCCTCAGTGCATCTTGTAAGACTTACGCTATTGATTGTTATTGTAGATTAACTGCGACACCTATTAAAGGTGTTTTATCCCACGATGTATTTAACGTAAGCCAGTAACAAGGCCACGGTTGTATAGCGACATCTGACTGTAATTTAACTGAGACGAATTGCAAAATTTGTCGATTTACCTATGAACTAATCGTTGAAGTACGCAGCCCCTTGTGTCCTAAATCTGTATCGTAAAACGTGCAACTATTGATCCTTATTGTAAATTAACTGTGACACCTATTAAAGGTGTTTTATCCCACGATGTATTTAACGTAAACTTACAAGGCCACGGTTGTATAGCGACATAATTATGACAGTAATTTAACAGAGACGAAGCGATCGACGCCACATAAAATTCCAACACCGCAAGTAATATTCATCATTTATTGTTGCTTAACGATGGTGTGATGTCGTAAGTAAGATGACTAGTTATTACGTCACTTGCTTGCTTAATGCAATTATGTAACTGCCACTCGAATAGATTCTGCGAATTAAGGTCATGAACAGTTTTTCGTAGGAAGCAACTGAAGGTAATTGGTTTGATCGGAGAGTCTACCGACAGATCAAAGTGTCGTGCATTGTGTGCAACGGAATTTGAAAGAGTAATTCGCGCTGATGCACATTTATTATTTATTATCGAGAGAAGGGAAGCGCTCGTGAGGTCTGACGAACTCTTAGGCGATGGTCTGTAGATTCGTGATTTTAAATCTGCGAAAGAGCAACTGTTCGGCCCGTGCAGATCAACGGACGTTTGGGTCTGCACAAGAAGAGGGCTGTAAGGTAAATACGACGGTTTGCCTTACGGGCAATCCAGAAACGGAAAGATACTAGTAAGACGGTTGATGTGGTTTCTCATTTCAGCCGTTCTGATCAACATTCTTAGTTAAGGAGAAGATTGGCGACGGAGAGAAATCGAAGTCAATCGAGTATCATAAAATTATCTACTCGACAGATAAATACACAAATAAAATATTCCTTAGAAAACTCGCCACACTAGGTAGTTAGGATTATTGTTTGTTTGTTTTTACATGCAATTGGATAACTTTTTATTACATATATATTTCATAAGAAACCTGGGGTTTGTTGAATATGAAAGCGTTTCAGTGTCAATAGAATCCTACCCGTATGCCACTAGGATAAATGTGACCTTTAACACGGGATGCGACATTTACTTTATTGAAGACCTCAGTCGAAATGTATTTTACAATGAAAACAATTAATTTGGTTCCATCTGATTTTTCCATCAGCAATAACATCAAATGCAAAATGATTTCTTAGCTTTCTACTCAGATTAAGTTCCACATCATCAGTGTTCACCATGACCGCTTGGGTACGGGTCGGTTTTTATGGTCTTTTCTGAAACGGCACCAATCATTGTCTGGTGATATTCCGGACCTAAGGTACCGTAGTTAAAACCCCATATTCCCTACTAGGCAGGCCAATACAAACGTACGAACAAAGCCCTCGACATTTTCAGTCGTTTTCTTCTCCATAAATTTTATATGCGTTGATTTTTAACTCAAAATGTGATGAAGAAAAACGTTTAGCATTGACATAGTCCTGTTTCATGTACATAAGTGAAGAAACACATAGCCACAATATTTATGTAACAATCGATTTATTGTTGTAAATCATTGTCAGTGGATAACGACATCTCGCGGCTATTAGGGTTGTCGACTTCTACCTCCTCATTTTTTCGTATGGTTAATTAGCTGAAATTCCATGTTTTGCAAAAGTATTTTCTTCAATGTATTCGCCAACTGGTTAAATTCAGTTGTTGCGGTACTGATTAATGACACTTTTTCAACATAAGAATTGTTATATCCAATCAAATATTATGCTCCCTGTTATTCCAATTTTCTATAATTACAATAAAAGTGTGGGAAAATAGAGTAAATGACGGTCTCAGAGTCAATAAAATTGACTACACATGTGATTTATTTCTTATATAAAAATTATATAGCTCTGAATACCAATAACTTGAGCAATCGATTTAAAACACATTGACCGCCTACACGCCATGTTAAATGACTGCAGCCAGTACGAGTTAACTCGTACTGGGCGGTCAACGTGTTAAGTCTGTTGCGCTAACCCAACCGACATATATCAATAACTCGAACCCATTTATTTTATTTACCTCAAATTAATACTTATAATAATTATTGTAAACCATCTATCAGAGGTGTTTAATGCCACTCTAAACTTAGCATGCGCCTTCCATTGCTTCCTGCGACATCTTACGGTAGACAGAGACGACGAAGTAGATGCCGCGTAAATTTCCACACGATGAATAATAATTACTTCATTGACTTTAAAATGGCTTATCGACATCTCGCGGCTGTCATTGAAAGCATATTATTACTGCACCAGCTTTCTATGGTTCAACGACATCTTATGGCATCAAAGTTGAAGTCAAGAGGGATTACATTCGACGACAGTTTTAAACCGCAAGTCGATAGTTTAGTGGTAATTTGTTATTTAACTATCTTTTTAGCCGTGGCTGGGCAGGGAGCGCCTCTGAGTAGGCTTCTTGAAGGGGCGCTATATAAGTTTTCGGAATGAATGAATGAATGAATGAATGAATGAATGAATGAATTTACTCTAATTCGGATTTAAATGACATTTTTCTGTACGTTGTGTTCCTTTCTGTCATTCAGATGAATTTTCTGATAAATACCGTAACTAAAGTCTACTAAAATAAAATGTGAATGTAATCAGATTTTTATATAGCGGCTGTCTATGGCCTCGACAGTGAGATCCTTCACCATCGCTCGTCCGTTTGAATGGACGCCACGCCATTTAGGTCCCCGTGGACGGACCGTGCTAGCCCGAGATTTTGAATCTCTGAATTCGAAATAGCAACGCCCATCAAAAAATTATGTTGTTTTCAGATGTAATATTCTTTGCCCAATGACTGTTTTACCCTAACCTGTCTGACTCGTACAGAGTTAGATGTACTATAACACGGTAATCGATGGATGGATCCGATTTGACCAGGGTCTATGACAACAGAGGCCGTTACCCTGGACAGAAATTTGCTCGGCATATTACAGCACTTAAGAGCTCTCGCGAATTCGTAGACCATACATGGATACGGGTCCATGGTTTCGATAGGCCAATAGGAAAGCCAGTTATAAATAGCGTGACCTCATTTGTAACTTTCGTAGGTGAGTAAGTAAATATATCACCAATTAAAAAGTATAAAAGTAAGTAAGTAAGAATATTCTTTAATAGATCACAAGCAAACGCACAGTAATTTACAGAGAAAATAAATAATAGAAAATATTCATGCAAAGTTATACAACATTCGCATAATAAAACTTCTGGAAAAAGAATCAGCTCTAGGAAGGGTTGGAAAAGGCCGCTATTTACCTCAAGGAATTTGAACTATTAAAAATTGATCAAATTAGACACTTACAAATATGAGTTTATGTACCGCTATAACCATTCATTATTTTTCATTCATTATTTGCATTTATATAGCGCCCCTTCAAGAAACTACTCATAGGCGCTCCCAGCCCAGCCACGGCAAAAGAAAAAAGATTTAAGCGACTTAAGGAATAAGGATTGACTGGTCAGGTTCAGGAGATGGAGGTTAAGGGGGAGGTCATTCCAGATTGACGGCCCCACAACCGAGAAGGCTCAGTGCTGTCTGGTAGCCAAGCGAGTCCGTGGAACAAGCAGTTGCCCCTTCGCAGCAGAGCGAAGGGCCCGACGCGCTTCAATGTCAGAGACTGGGCGACAAAGAATGCGCAGGTAGGATGGAGCGCAACCAAGGATACAACGTGAGGCATGAACAAGAACTACCATGACCACTTGTATTTAATGATTTCTTTAACCTGACCTCTTATCGCCACTCTTATTTAACTAGAAAATTACCTGTTTATGACCTTCCCTACGCACATACTAGCACTCGTCTATTCTCTATACAATGTAATGGCCCCAATGTTTGAACTCTCTCCCTACATATCTTCATTCTTAACCTAACACTAGTTTATTTAAGCATAAACTTCGCATTTATCTACTCAATAACACTTCCTGATATTTAATAGTTAGGGTCTCTGCTCAGTGGTTTCGCCAAGCTCTTAGTTAAGTCCTTAGTTAAGAGTTGTTTTTCTTGTTATACTCTATTGCTTATTAATATTTTTCTCTCTCCCTAACGATCTTTATATTCCGGCAATTGAATGTGCTGTCATTTTTTAAATTTTACATGAGTAATGGGTGGCCCTATTAGCGGGATTATCCATCTCTTCTGGGCCTCCCATTCTTAACCAAATTATGTTAAAGTAGTTTCACTGCCATTATTGTATCATGTTTGTGGTTTTGGTTGTCATGTCAGAGGTTGTTCCAAAGATAGTAAAAAAATCGTAGCATACCTTTACCAGACGGTGTGATTGGGCATCATAGGCTAGATGTTAATGTGGGTCATTTAGGTTGAGAATAAACAGTGGATGATCAGATGAGTTGGGGGGAATAAATTCTTGAAGGTTTTGCGTACTACAGGATCAATGAAAGTTATTGATTTAATTAGCAACATAACAAAACAAGGGTTTTAAGTGATTCAGAAGACCCTGGGTCCGTATTAGAACCGCTGCAAATGAACCTGCTGGAAAACTTAACAGCCCAATTTTTCTAGCTTCTTAAACACTGGTTTGGATTCGATGCAAAATGAGTTTATCGAGATGCATTTCCATACCCCTGGAGCCCACCCTAAAGCTAGATGAATGGCAAGGTCACAAACAAGGTTAAAAAGCTACTTATTTCACTCTGAATAAATCTCACCAAACATGAGTTGTCAGCTCTCCAAGAGTTCAATGCAATTGACAAGTTGTACATTGAGTGCTGGTACACAAATGCATGTGCCACACCTGATCTTCGCAATGGCTTGAATCTTCAGTATGAGTTTGATGATGCGTACAGACAAGCAACCAAACTATTGCCGATTCAGCAATCAAGTCCTACTGTCGTCATTAGTAGTATCTAGGTGAAATCCTAATTGGTCTTAATTTCTCTGATACAATGGTTCCTCTGGATTTGAAGGCTGGCAGTCTCTGGCACCACTGAAAGGACATTGACAACTATTTAACATTTTTGAAACATGTAATTTTATACCTTATACAAACTAAACAAAGTATAGCAAGTGCCATATAATTTTTTAAAAATTCTTCATGACCATTCATAAAATACATATGGTTCCAAATCTAGCGCAATATGAATTGGCAAACGCTTTTGTAACTGCAACAGGTGTCCAAAACAGGCAAAAATTGAGAACGAACACTAAGATTGGACTAATAGCAGCATCGTTACTAACTATTGAACAATACAAATCAATGACTTGCCACTCAACAGTTATGTTGAAATTACATAGGTGGCACAAAAAAGTGCAGAGTGCACAATTAATTGTCAGCATTAAATCTTGTAGATAATCCAGCTCCATGGCGCCGACGCCACCACTACACCACCGTGCCCCACAATGACATTATTACTGGTGGATAAGCAATGAGACACAGATCAAATTTATTAAAGATGGGATCACGGGACAACACAACACGTATGAATCAAAGCTGCACATCAATTTCAAAGCATCAATGCAAACTACTGACACTGCAACCTTAACATGTTTGATTCAATGATAAAACACAAGCAACACTTCAGCAACAACAGCTGCACACAGTGCACAATCGACAGGTCTATTTATGAAGGAGTATCACTGTTATAATTTACTTTATATGGATAATCCAGCAACTATTCAACCATCTTCGCCTGCACACCAGTACCATCACATCATAGCCAACAATATAAACAATGCAAACGAACAATAATAGAAACTTCCAAGAAAATATAGGAAATGTGCACAATTTTTCCTGTCCCACTGATTGCTTAGATCACTAGAAGCACAAGAGTGGTTTAAAGTGCAAAGCACACATGAGACTGAAGCTACCAGTTACAAGTTGACTAATTTGTAAAGCTTCAGAAGTCATCATAAAGACAGTGATTTTAAAAATGTATGCAGCCCAAATGCTTAATGTATATGTATATTTATAAAACCTGCACATGCAGCATGAAAACACGAGAGTATTAAAATGTTTGGTAAACACAGCTTACCATTAAAGGGTTAATACAACACAATCGTTCCATGCTTTTGCTAGAAAATCCCCTAATCACTGACAGTAAAGTTCAGTGCTCTCTATCTATTCACAGGTAACAATCAGGATAAAAAATTTCAAGGCTCCAAAATAACTGAATCAGATTATCAATCAAGAAAGCCTCGTTTGAAACAGTGATAAGAGGACTTTTCTAAACAGCTATACTTAAAATTAATTTGTGAAATAAACAGCAAACCAAGGCAAACTGGCATTGAAGTAGAATTAGAAACTTCTGATCCGAGTCAACATAAAGTTTAAATGTAAAAAGGCTAGGGATTGAACCCACAAAATCATGACAATTCTCGCCATGTAACCCATGGTCTTAACCATTGTGCCTTGATACCTATCCCGAAAAGAATTTGTTTCAAGACCAACATTTTCAGGTCGCATTAGGCTGAATCAATGCAATGTTGCGACTGAGACCATGACGACGCTTGAGACGGAAACGTTCACGTGCATTCAGTGGAGGCCTCCCAGAAGCAATACGTTTGCTGCCTCGTGTGATACCAGGTCGACGACGGCTAAGTGCAGTTGGCTGAACATGTATGGTCGATCCACTGCGGTAGACGCAACTCACACCAGCACCCTGCGTTTGCAAGAAAGTATTCCACTGAGTTGCTGTTGTGACATGGTTCAAACGCTTCAAAATCTTTGCTGTTGCAGCAGGTGCGGACTGGAAGCGTTCATTAAACTGACACATCTTTTCAACAACTTCTCTGAAGTTGCTGCTGTTGCCATTTGGGGTGACATCCTGTGCAACCTCTGGCGGTGATTCTACTGACATGCGAGTCGCTGACGAACAACTAGCGTTCTCATTGCTTCTTTCAATGGATGGAGCTTGAGATTCCATAGACTGCTGGAAGTCTGCATAGAATGAAATGTCTTCTGCATTCTCACCGAGTGCGAGCACAGCCATCTGGTAGCGATCCTCAGAAGAAGTTGGTGGCATTGACGGCGTCCAAGCTCCATTATGTGTCCAAACAGCGGCTTGGTGCTTGCAAAACTGTCCAGACTTAGCAGCATCACAGGTACATGTGCCCAGGTTGCAGTTGACAGTGTAGAATTTGTGATCTTCAATTGGCACATTGGCGTTCTTTTCGCTGGGGACCAAATACACGTCATCAACGTGAACAATGTCACCAGGACGGATGTAAGCTGCCTTCCGCACCAGACTCTCCAGAATTAGTCGAGGCTTGTGTACACGGGCCTGAGAAAACCGACGCAGTCTGCTGCGATAATAGTCTTCCATAATGGTGCAAGTGAAGTCAACAAGGGTGACAATGTTGTACGCCTTACACCTACCCAGTACAATGTCTTTGTAGAGTCGTATTGTGGACTCACAATAGTTATTAGTGTTGTGGCTCAACATTGTATTATCCCTCCAAGCCATGCACCACAAATGCCGACGTTCCCAGTATGACACCATGTACTGTTTCCACAGCGGGTACTTTGCCCAAAGGCTGCCATCAATTTCCTGTGCATACTTATTGTTGACATCATCGACATTTGTGATACGAACCAATTGCTGAAACGAATGCATGAGAAGTTTGCGGTCCTGCTTTAGTATGCTGTGTTTGCCGTCCCATAGCCAACGCCAGACAGCCTGCTGGACATGAAATGAGCACAGTCTTGTCCTGCTTTCAGGCCACACCTCATGCAGAGCACTTCGTTCAGCCTCACTGTCGTCAGTAATAAATGTCAGTGGGTAGACCTTACCCCCAAAAGAATCTGGCTCAGTAACTGACTTGAACAGAGTGAAGGCCAGACTGTAGTCAGCAGTTGATTGGCCAGCAGTGATTAGGATGCCTAGTTGAACCGCTCCAGCAGCACACGGTGCCAAGATAAATGTCAGAGAATGATTTTCGCAGTCACAACTGGCTGTTGAGTCGACGAACACAATTTGTGAGGCTTCTCGGAGTGTGTTGGCACGCTGCATGATTGGCGTAACGATGACAACAGCCAGAGGATCTTTGTGCAGTGCGACACGATGTCCGAGATCTCTGTACGACTCCAGTTTCTCCTCCAACACCTACAGTGTGCCAAAAAGACAGCAACACCTTTAGAACTTGTTTTCAATTCTAAAATGTCTCTCACTGGTCACTGAAGCAGTATTAGTAATTTAATAGTACTTAACTAAGTTCTTCATATTAGTCTTTGGCTGCAGCTACTAAGCATCATATATTCTCATTCATGACATAATTCAACATTGTAATGTAATGTAATTCAGACAATTGATATAGCATCGTCAGAGGCAAGCCACTTTTAGGATGCTTTACACGCATAATGTCAAATGTCAGAGTAAATTTCATGAGCTCGAGAGCAAGTGCAGCTTCAGTTGTTTTTTAAAAGTTGATTCAGTTTTGATTTCCTGGATAGTTGATGGAACTGTTCCAGGCGCGTGGGCCTGCGACGCGAAAGGCACGATCGCCCATTTTAGTTTTTGTCGCATTGTTTCAGTATCTCATAAGATATCTCAAGCGAACTCATTGGTTGCTAATCAATTAGATCACTGTAATGCTATTGTTACTGGTATAAAAAAACCATATCGAGCTGCACAGAGTTCAGAACTTCAACTAGCGCAATAATTAAGTAACAGTGGTATTTTCCTATATAATCACTACAAGTGCATTAGGGTCACGTTAAACACATACAAGTGCATCAGGGTTAACGTTAAACATGAACTTCACATTTGGGTTCATACTTTATACAACTGTGCACTCTACCAGCCATAATATTGTGAGGAACTCCCCATTTCACCCTGACCTGGATCACCTCAATGCAATTTCTCGTAGATTGACTGCAGGCATGGATTTCCTTGCTAAGAGGTTAATGGTATCTCCATTAGGAGTTTCTAACTACAATTACAATCATTGCAACATAATATACAGCGTATCTGGAGTTTTAAGAGCTACAAAGTTGGTGATAAGAATGTGCAAAGACTTCTATTAACCTGAAGTACAGCAGTGCCAGTCCGAGGTCCGAGGATGATACGTCTCCATTCATCGTACCACCAGCGAACAGAGCTGTACTTTGGGTTGATTGACCCATCAGCCAGCAGCATCTCACTCATGTCACTCCTCAGTTCAAGTACGCTCGTGTGGTACGTTGTGGCTTCCGATATGCCCATGCCATTGGCAAAATATGCCTCAAACAGCATGCGACATTCGGAAGTCGGAGGAAGATGGAGCAGGGCTGCTGCAGTGTTCGACGAGTGATTGTGCTGATTTACAAGCTCGATTACTCCTGGCAAGCCATCCTGCAACAAAACGAGAGAAAGAACGAGAGATAAAACAAGTCATAAGCATGGTGAAACAGAGATTGTTTACACTAATAAAGAATGACAAAGCAAAGCTAATTCGAATTATAAATGAATACAGACAAAGAGTTGAAGACTACAGACAATACCCACAACAAGTGGTACCAAATGTTAGGTAGTAGCGATAAACGAGACAATACCTAATAATAAGATATTTTATTATAATCTTTGCTTAATGACTCAATCTCACAAACCACAGAACAATTGAGAATTGTTTAATTTTTAGGCATGCATATTCACTGTGGTAAGATGCCTAGTAGCATGATCATGAAGTGTAGAACCGGTATTAAAATAATTACTGAAAGAGTAAGGCAATAGACTCTGGTGGTAGCAATGCATAAACAGACATATTTGGGTAGATGTTACTGACAGCTCGGTAGCAGATCAACAATATGGCCGTAACAGATAGAGACAGAATAGAGCGGTCTCACCGACGGTGATCGATAGCCCAATTATTTTGCTTACTAATCAATGGTCAAAGACTACGAAAAGGTATATTTTCATAAATATTAATAAGTCTAAGTAGGCTAAATAATACACCAAATTGGGCTTAAAAGTATTTCTATAATGCATACAAGTGGGCTAAGCTTGGGCTTGTGTTGGCAGGCTACGCTAGCAACCCGCGTTAACTACATGTGGTAGAGCTTATTTTTGTAATGATTTATGATTGTAAACACACATATGAATGCTTATTCCTGTTAAATAAGTAACAATATTTGTTGAATTAAAAAAATAATGCTTAACACAATGTTTGGACACTTGAATGGAGGTTTCAAACCAACAATACTTGGTATCTAATTTCCGCTGTGATCGCCGTCGGTGAGACCGCTCTAATTCTGCCCCTATCTGTGACACCCATATTGTTTATCTGCTACCGAGCCGTCAGTAACAATAACCCATATTTGGAACCTATTGATGTTCAGTAGAGGCAGTAACATATGATTTATGCAAAGAGGAGCAGAGCTGGACCTCCAATGGGCACCATATATTATTCGCATAGCACGATTTTGCAATATAATTAATGGGTTAAGTCGGGAGAGATAGTTAGAACCCCAAATGTGTAATGAAGATTACAGAGAAATGATTTGGGGAGGCAGTTGAAGACAAACCTTGATGTGTGGGTTGCCCTGTTTCGTCCGCTTTGTGATGAGATTGACTTTCTGAGACATCTTCGCTGGACAACTGCAATTTTTCGAAGCGCGCTTTGTTTGGCATTTGTTAAAAGAGCTGTGCTGGCAGACAAAATCGGCGCGATACGCCAGTCGCTGCACGTTGGGGTATGTCGCACGTGCTTGCCATTTCGTCTTCGTAAGCAACTCGAACTGGCACAGCCACTGTTTCATATCATCCTTTGTCGCTGCGCTTGTCCGAACAGTAGCTTCGAATCCACCAGCGTCCTTCGCCTCATACTGGACCACGCAGTTGCGAAAGCTACCAGGGAGCCAATTAAAAGTGTTGCTTTCCGTAGCCATTTTGTTATTAAGATTTAGACAGAAGTAAAAATTATGGCTTTCCTGCGTGCAGCATAGACATCTTAGATAATAATATAGAATGTCTATTAGATGTTAAGTCCCCAAGGGGCTGCGTCGGAAGTAAAAAATCAGGTCACGGCTATTTATAACGCGCTTTCCTATTGGGTTATCAAAGCCTTGGACCCGTATCCATGTATGTTCTACGAATTCGCAGAGCTCTCTTCTTTCGAAGTTTTTTTATAACTGATCAGTAATATATAATCGTAGTGCAAATTAGTAGAGGTGTTTAATTACACTATTGAGTTAACATACCGCTGTGCATTGTTTCACGACATCTTTAAAGGTAAATTTCAATTTTGTAGTTTACTATTGCAAAGGTTAAGTCGTCTCATGTTTTCGTCTCATGTTTTCAAATGCCGTTGGTAACAATGCAGAAAATGTACGATGCAATAAAAAGAAGAAACTTACAGAACGCGAAAGACACCATCAAAGTAATCTTCAATTTCGTAGAAATGATAAAGAAGTTCAGCTGACACTTAGTCTACCTGTATATGATTCACACACCTTTACAAACGAGTGTTGATGCAATCACAACACATAGGAAATTGTGCGAGTTAGTCAATCAATCGTCAATCAATCATAATTTATATAGCGCCCCTTCCAGATACCTACTCAGAGGCGCTCCCGGCCGAGATCAAGCGGAAAAAAGTCTTCAACAGTTTGTGAAATTAATAACAGCTTGGTTGGTGTCGCATAGTCACAGGAAGTCCATTCCAGGTTGTTGGACCAACCACAGAGAACAAACGTCTCTGCATTGTTGCAGAGCGAGTGAAAGGAACCATTAAGTCACCATGGACAGCAGGGCGCAGTGCGCGGCGGCCTATGCAAGTGGAACGAGGGAGGCAAAGCTCGCACAGATAAGAGGGTGCCCAACCTGATAAGCATCGCCACACCAAAGATACAATTCTAAATGAGATGCGCTGCGGGAAAGGAAGACAGTGCAAGACCTCGCGCATATATTGGGATACACGGTTGGACTTGGTGAACCATCCAATAAGTCGTGCGGCATCCCGGTGGACCCTCTCCAACCTCTCAATCTGACATCGTACGGCAACTAAGGTATTTGATTTAAACTACAGTGTGTGAGACAGACAGACAATCTGAACCCGCGGGAGACCAGCAAAGATGGAGGAGCAGTGGTCGAGGCGGCTCAGTACAAATGCATGGACAAGAGAAGCTGCAGCTTTAGAAGTCAGAGAGCGAGCAATGACCCTGAGCTGCCGCAGTTGGTAGTAGCAGCTGCGGCAAACCTGATGCATATAATATGCAAGTGTGAGTTCAGAGTCCACGAGCATCCCAAGGTCATGCACCACCGAAGACAAAGTCATAGGTGGGAATAATAGATAAGCTCAGGTCGAGCTTAGGCAGCTGTTGCCTAGTGCCCAACCAAATGAATTGGCCCAAATACAAATTTGCCTAGTTAGATACCGGTACATAAACAAATCTCTGCTACAAATGGACAATACTTATAATTCCAATATTATTGTGATTAGAATTCTATAATTGGATTCACTCATTCCATTTTAAATTTGAAACTAATTATTTATTTATTAAACTTTCGTTTAAATAATGAAATCCTCTTCTTTATTGCTGTGGAAACCAAACATCTTCGAGACACAGTTAATAAGCAAATGCTGGTTATTATAGCATTATGTGAATTGCTTTAAATGGTGTTTAATTACAATTTCAATTCAACGCGCAGTTTCCATTGTTCAGGGAAATCTCAATATCGACGATTGATTTACAGTATGTATGTTTGCATGTTTGTATTTGCACTTATTAAAGCGCCCCTTCGAGCTCCCTACTCAGAGGCGCTCCTGACTACAGAGCGGACACTGCATCGCAGTTTTACGCCGAAGCGCTGAGCATTTGAGAATGAAGGACTTGCCCAAGTCCCTACGCGGCGACTTGAGGTTGATTCGAACCTGCAACCCTCCGGGTGCAAGGCAACGGCTACTAACATCCTGATACACTTACAGCAGAAACTTTAGCGCAAGAGGCTGACAAGGTGCTTTTCAAAGCTATTCAGGGAAATGAACTTCATGTCCTCCGTAACCTCTTTCCACTACAACGTGATCCATTATATAACAGCGTTAATCGGACACCTTTGTTTAGATATACCATAGCTCTATAATAACTCTTGACTGCACATTGATCGGCATTAAGTGTATAACATTAAGGCACAGGCCGTCCATTATCACGTTTAAAAAAAAATTAATAATGTGTAGCTGTTGAAGTCTCTTATTAGAGATGTCTAATTCTGGCCTATCTTTTGTATTAATGTATGTCCGTGATGCAGTGATTATGAAACGAAATTGAAATCTATATGAGACCGATCTACCGTATATAAAGGCGTAGTAATTGACTGTGGACTATTATCTGACTACAATGTCATAGTGTTTAGCGACATCGTACGGCAACTAAGGTATTTGATTTAACCCTCGTAGTATGTTGGGTCCATATGGACCCCAAGCGTGTTTTCAAATGAATAAAAATCGGTGATGACATGCACTTAAGAAACTGAAATTTTATGACTTTTCATCATATATGGCGAGTAGTAATTCCTGCAAATAATTAATTTCCACACCACTTGTGGGGCCAGATATGAGACAATAATATTATACACATAGGGGGGTTGGGATCCATATGGACCCCAATGGTAATAATGCAATTGGATACTGCGCAAAGTTCTATTTTGCAACTTAATTCGTGATATTTTACATTGCAGTGTCGTTGGTTCAATTTATGTCATGTTTTATAAGACTATATTCAGGGCTTAAAGTGTGCCTGGACGGTCATGGACAGCTTCCATGCACTTATTATACAATCTGAGCGTTGTCCTGCCGCTTATTGGTCAGCACAGTCTGGAAATGTAAGGGGCGTCCAGGCACTTCTTTTGGAAAGGTAAGAGGCGTCCAAGCACTTATTTTCTCACACTTTAAGCTCCGAATATATTGTTTTATTATTGTCAATTGTATGCATAAGTATTGGTATGCTATGGGAAGACAGGGCTTTCAAAATGTGCTGAAATAGCTTGCTGGTCCAATTGGATTATTGCTGCACGTAATGACAACACTTATTACGGCTTATTGAATCGTTTTCTCTCGCTATAATTATATAAATTCTTGAAATCATTGCTTTGATGACAAGAATGCACGCACTGTAAAAACACATTATAGCACCAATTCATGACGTCTGGTACAAAATGGATTCAAATACTATATCGGTGGCACTCGGCGCTTTATGCAACACCAAGACGTTACAGTCGATGAGCAGTTGGTTGTTTTTATAGGAAGATGCTCATTTCTTCGGTATATGAAGTCTAGACCTGCCAGGTAGCCTATGGGTTGAAAGTGTGGGTGCCTTGTGACTCATCTACAAGTTATTACTCAATATTCAAGCATAGACTACACTGGTAAAGTTTGCAATCAACCAGAAAAACGGGGTGAAAGAATTATCCGCGATCTAGTTGATGTCATATATCCGTGGAGTATAATGTGACTTCTGACAACTTCTTCACATCAGTCCATCTAGCTGATAGCTCGACAATTAGGCCTACTGTGGAAGAAATTGATGTTTGTAGGAATAGTAAGGACAATAAAATTGTCACCTCATTGTAACATTCAACAAAGCCACAGGAATTGTGATTTTTTTGTTAGAAAGCAAAGCAACAATCTCTGTCCGGGTGGCCGGACAATTCGGAGCCGGATAATTCAACATAATTATACATCAGGGTGATGGAGATGGGTATGAAAATTTGGCTTAAAAGTGCAATCCCATCACCAATTTTGGCAGCTACGAATTGTGCTATCCGAATTGTCCAAGTCCAAATTATCTGCGCCCGAATTTTATCCGAAATGACCGTCTTCGAATTGGCCGCTACGAATTGTGCCTTCCGAAATGTCCAGATCCGAATTATCCGGCTTCGAATTGTCCAGCTCCGAATTTCCGCTACAAATTGTCCACTCCAAATTGTCCACCCCGAATTGTCCTGGTTCAAATTGTCCGCGCCAGAATTTTGCTCGAAATGACCTATTCGAATTGGCCGCTACGGATTAATTGTGCCTTCCCAAATGTCCAGCTCCGAATTATCCAGCTCCGAATTGTCAGCTCCGAATTGTCCGGTTCCAAATTGTTCGGCTCCGAATTGTCCGGGAACCCACGGCCGCTTGTGCAATTGTTTCTGCACAACTCTTTATCAAAAAGCAGTTGATATTAACATTGGGGTCCATATGGACCCCAACACCCTAAATGTGACTAGCTTAGCGACATACTACGAGGGTTAAACTACAGTGTGTGAGACAGACAGACAGACAGACACACTAACGGATACAGATAGAGACACGCAGCCCGTCAAATAGAACGACAGCTGCAGACTGTGTATGCTAAGCAATTCAATCTAGTCGTGTCCGTTGCCAGCGTATTGATTATAATTTGCTTAGGTGTGCCATTGGTTAAGGCCCTCTACCTTATATACGGGTGCACTATAGAAGTCGCTGAGTACAATCACAATAAAAGAAATTGGGTGACACTGATTATCTTATTAAGTTTCAGCGATGCTAGACAGAAGCCAATAACTTTCTTGAAACTCAACTAGTAATTAATTTTATCAATGAATTTGAACAAATAATAATATAATATATTTTTATAGTGTCCGAAATTGAATTTTATTGTGTTGTATTGCATGGTATCTATACATTTGTATAGCGCCTCTCGAAGAATGGCAATTCAGAGACATCTTGCAGCACTGTAGGAAGGTCGAAATTGAGGTGCAATGGGCCATTCGCTCTCTATATGTCTATATTTTACGGCTTCAAAGACCCAGCTGCAGTCTCATCAGTAAATGCTCTCTTCACTCTTTTAAATAATATTACATGTATTAGCTAGAGATACATTTTCTTCGTGAAAATATTATTTCTAGCTCATTGTATTATGATGGATGGATCCAGGGTTTAACGACAGCTTATTACAATAGAGGCCGTTTTCGTAGACAAATATTAGTTTGGCATAATACAGTCCTTTTGGCAGACAGCGTAAATTAATATAGAGACGAATACCTTTGTATTAAAGGTGTGTAAGACAACCGCTGTTCACATCGGAGAGATAAGCTTATGCGACATCTTGCGACACTGTAGGAAGCTCACATGATTCAATAGAAGTCAGATATTGCTGGCAGTTCCGTTTAACGACACCGTATAATAAATCATTATCGTTGCTCTTCTTCTTCTGGGCATGAGAATTGCATTACTAATGTACGAACAGTGAAGGGATATGATTTGAATGGATGGATCCAAAGTTAAGCAACAGCTTATTACAGCAAAAAGAAAATGGATGCCGTCGTTGAAAATTATTTTGGCAAATTGCGGGTTTTTAGCTATACATGTAGATAGTCAACGAAAAAACAGCTGGAGTCAATTATAGTTGGCTTATCATCAAAATCATTATTTAAGGCAAGGATGCAACACAGTTAAAGGTATCTAATTAGAGCATAAACGTAAGCGGTATTGCCAGCCTAACAAGAAGTCATGATAACTATAATGTAACGCTGAAGGATGGATGGATCCGACTTGACCATGGTAGGATTAAAAGTTTCTTCTGTAACTAGAGTACTCTGATTTAATCAAGCGAAAACGGACATGGCTTTAATAATGGGATAAGAATCCTTGATTGCGATGTAACTGGAAGATTATCGTGGTCGTGTTATTTACTGAAAGCTAAGTTCTGTGTATCTTATATAGCGTCGATTGAAGACATTTTAGAGGTGTCTAAAATGATCGCTCTCACAAATCGACCGGTGGGTTGCTACATGTGGGATTAGCGAGGCAGCTTGATAGCAAAGATGACAAGTGTCGCCCTCCTTCTTTCCCCATGGCCGGAACTGGCATATCCACGGGTAGGGTTGTGGGCTTTTACGGAGTAAAACGGTGGATGTACGAAAAGAGGAGAACTACTACGAGGAAAGCTAAACAGAAACCTCAAGAAAAGAATGATAAAAACACTGGTGTGGAGTGTGGTGCTGTATGATTCCGAAACCTGGACCATGAGAAAAGAAGACATAAAGAAAATCGAAGCGTTTGAAATGTGGACATGGAGAAGAATGGAGAAGATCAGCTGGACGGAACACAAAACAAACGAGGAAGTTCTGGAAAGGATTGGAGAGGAAAGAACAATGCTAAAAACAATCAGAGAAAGACAAAAGAAATGGATAGGGCATACGCTAAGAGGAGACAACCTGGTAAAATTGGTGATAGAAGGAAAAATGGAGGAGGAAAGAACAAGACAGATGATGTTGGACACGATGATGACGAGGATTGGTTACCAAAGACTAAAAGAGAAGGCCCAGCGGAGGGAAGAGTGGCGAAATTGGACAGCAGAACCTGCCTAGTGGCAGAGAACCAAAAGAAGAAGAAGCTCGAAGGCATTTTTTATATATTACCCAGGGTTGTAGCACTGAGAGCGCCTGATTTTCATGCTAAGCTGTGGCGACAAATGACGTCAAATGACGTAAAAAGTAACTTGATCGTTATTGCAAAATCGATTAAAATATGGCATCGTAATTGCAGGGCTAGCGTAATTAGCATAGCGAAATTTAAAATGTCTATATCTCGGGATTTAAAGTGAATAAATTTCTGAAAAAAGCTCCACTGAATGGTCCTGGTGAACGCCTATTTATATGATAAAACTACAATGTTTCAGGTCAGTACCTGCAAAACTGTGAGCGTGCACAATTCTGTACAAAAAACATATATACATACCCACATCCTTTCTTATAGATATAGATCAGGGGTTCTCAAACTGTGGTACGCGTACCCCTGGGGGTACGCCAGGCGTTGGTAGAGGGTACGCGAAAAATTCCAGAAATATAAATTTTCTTTGAGTGTATGGACTTTGTGTCCATCTTTCTTTGATTAGCAATGATTTTGACTTTGCAACATATAACAACGTCGTCATTTGTTTCTTTCACAGCTTATAATAAGATTCACTTATTACGGCATACAGTGTATGCAACATATTTATGCTTTAGGTACATTACCATAATTTTGAAACAAGTAATTTTTAGGTCTAGCCTACATGTATATGGTTGGAAGTAACCTGCCAAAACCAGAATTTCTCAATCTATATTTAGAGTTCAAATAGCGGAGAGCTGAATTGGCCGAAGGATTAGGCTAATTTTCTGATCGAGCTTTAAATTTTGTGATTCCTTTCAGCACGTCATATCTGGGTGAAACTGGTTTTTACACTATTCTTGCTATCAAAAACAAACAGGGGGTAAATTTTGAAATTGACAAATATTAAATCAGATATTTTTAATCTGTGCTAGTCTAAACAAGCACACAGCACTGCAGATTGGCACTTTCTTACAGAGATTAAGGACCAATTTAATTTTTAAATTTGTTGATAAGATTTTATGATTCAAACTAAATTTTACTCCCTGTATACGACTCTAATAAACGATGTCACCAATGATTAAATGGACTTTTAGTTGTCACTGCAAGGGGACTTCACAATGTCATTTTGTTTCTGATCTGACTTTGCTTGGGGGGTACGCCATCATTCAATTTTTTAATTGGGGGTACAACAAAAATAAAGTTTGAGAACCTCTGATATAGATAGTTCAGAACCGTTTCGAAGGTTTCTGAAGAAGTTTAATGAATTCGAAGCTATAAACAATTAAAAATTACCTTATTGCGATGTCATTCGAAGTTGACTGTAATTATTGTAACCCAAGCCAAATGCAAACGTCATGAGTCACTGCGCTCCACGAGATCCATTTATCAAGTAATCCAGCATCGCTTTAATCCAGCTTCGTCCAATTTTTCGTAGAAGTGATTTTCAATTATTATTTACAATAATATATCTATATGTCTTACCGAGTACGTCGCAAGTAGGGCACGACACTTCTTTCATGTCAGTCATCTATCAGTTCTTCCCTCCCCCTTACCTCCATTCCATTCTCCTAATTCCTCCACCCTTCTTTAAATCCCATCCATCCTCTCCCATCCCACTCTGTTCAAATTTAGGTCCAATCTTCCGAGACATCTAAACACAAAATGAAATATAGGTAGAACATAGACACCTTTAATACAGTCATAAAGTTTCCTAAAGTAGCCACCAACCGCATACACTGGGATGTGCTAATAGGTTCTGAGCAAAATGCACACAGTCTAAAGACCACTAGTCTTGGTGGTGGTGGATGTCATTGATAAGCTTATTTTCGTCGCTAACGAACGTTTCGTACAAGAAATCTTTACGGACTTTACCGGATACTATGGATAAACTTTAGGAGAGGGTTTTTGCTTGAATAAATATTATTGTTCAATATCTGAATGGATTACCGACAGTTCTGGGCTAGACATTCTGTTGATTTTTTTCGCACCGTCTGACTGGAATTACCAGCTATAACCATTTGGGTGCGACCAGACAAGTAACATTTAAACCAGAAGAGAGTAACACCTTTGATACCATAAGAGGATTCAAGGTGTTTGGTCTAAATTATGTCAGCACCTATGTCGAAGGCTGCTGACACGTCAAAGAGTGCAGGAAGGGAAACCTGAGCTTTATCAATTGCTGCTTAGATGCCATCTAACACGGAGAGCAGGGCAGTTTCAGTTTGATGGAAAGCCCGAAAACCAGATATTCGAGAGGGGAGAAGGCCTGATGATTCAAGGTAAGGAAGAATCTGAATGGATGACGCTCAAGGGTTTCAGAAAGAAAAAACAGATTGTAAATAGGCCAATACTTTCGACATTGGCTAGGGTCAAGGTTAGTTTTCTAAAGTGATGGAAACACAAAGCAAGGGTTTTTGAAAGCAGGAATAGAGCCCTCAGCAAGTGATCTATTGAAGAGATAGAAAAAAATGAGCAAGATCATCAAGTATGTCAATAATAAAAACTGGGGAAAGTGGGTGAAGTTCACATGATCTAAGATTAACATCAGAAAAACCGTTCGTAGCTCGGCATCTGTAATGGGCTTAGAGCCATCAAAGACAGGTGATGTTGGTGCGAACTCAGGTGATGTTGCATCAGTTGCAGCACACGGAGAGAGAGTGTCTTTGTGTTGAGCATGTCGACGAACTCATCAGCAGAAAAGCCTTTCACATCAAACAGGCGACAGAGTCGATTACGTCAAGGTACATTTCCACACATTATTCGTGCAATTATTGTTTGTACAACACATCCTTCTGATTCGCACAAAGAAAGAGAAATTCCTGAAAATTTCTTTAAAGATGATAGACGACAATCACTTACCAACACATTATCGCCACTAAGGCCTGTCATATACGAAGGGAAGGAGGGCGGAGGTTAAAAGGAAAGAGAGAAAACACAAAAACTGATTACAAGTTAAACAAAAGTAAACCAAATTGTGAAATTACTTGAAAACTACTGGGGTTTTTGGAAAATTTTTATGGACATACAAGTTTTGCACTTAACGCGGGGCACTTATTTGAGTCTCCATTTCCAGACCGATTCATCTTGAATCAGCCGGAAGTGCTAGCAGGGGCTATCAATTTTTATTGCATTTATAATTTTAAACACTTAATACCTCATCCGATCGGAATACAAGTTATATGTGACGCATTTATGAAATAATGTTTAACTTTATTTACAGATTATATAACTTACTGAGAAATTCAGCGATGTCTTCGAAGCTTATTTTCAAAAAAACTGATGAACAAGAAAGTAACGCCCTTATAAGTGCTGTGAATATACTTAAGAAAGGTGTTACAATAGAGCAATCGGGTCCATTGATTTCCGAGTTAGTTGTGACAAGTATTATATTATGCATATAATTATGTATATATCAATTATATAGGACCAGTCCGGTATACGTAAACGTAAGAGCCATACAAAAGCAGAAACACGGAGTTGGGCACAAACATCATGTTTGTGTCCAACTCCGTTCTTCTGATTTTGTTTGAAACATGTCACACAATTTTTTTTAGACGGCAATAGCTTCCGTTATCAAAAGCTGTATGTAAGATATGGATCCATCCATCATTATAATTGTATTTATTTCTATCATCTTATTTAATCTGCATATGGCATTGCCAGGCCAAAGTCTGGAGGAAGGAAGAGGGTATCGTTAATCATCTTTTTATAGCACAGTTTCACTAGACATAAAGTAGCCCTCATTATCTTCCAGCATTCTTAGAATCAATTTCTATCACAATCATATAGGTACGAATGATCTCTTCTGGCGCCAGTCTCAAGAGTGTATAAAAGGAGGGCAACACTAATCAATCATCTATCTTATACACATCAACGCTAAACAGTAATTAACTAACCAATAGGCAACCTTTACATG
This sequence comes from Lumbricus terrestris, assembly GCA_949752735.1. Lineage (NCBI taxonomy): Eukaryota > Metazoa > Annelida > Clitellata > Crassiclitellata > Lumbricidae > Lumbricus > Lumbricus terrestris. Next base: position 3,436,399 of record OX457040.1, on the reverse strand, counting down.
CAGCTAAACAGCGTAAACTACGTTAACCAACGTCTATTATAGTAAGCTATAGACGTCAACGGTCTCAAGATGTAATAGAAGATAAATATCTGACACAAAAATGTAAGCGGTTCTGTGACACCTTTTTAAAGAAATTATTTTACTATATAAGTGTCGTTGATTGAGCATTGGGGCATTTTTCAGATAAATGTCCAACTAATTATATCAAAACCTTTGTTATTTACAGTATACTCTCATAACGCCACGATAAACACTGACTGCATTTGTAGGACGCAAAGTGTTGTAGTAATAATAAGCCAAACCAAAATTCTACCGACGGCAACGGCGTCTGTTGTCACAAGCTGTCGATAAACTATGCAGCTTCCTCCTGAGTGCTGATGTAGTATCCTTTGATACAATAGTGTAACGCCTCTCTCTCTTCTTGTTCTCTTTCTTCCCCACGGCAGGTTCGAACTTCCCATGGCGCCACTCCTCCCGGTGTTGAGCCGCTTCTTTCAGTTTCTCATAATCTTCAACCAACATCCAGTCCAGTAGCTTATGCCTTTGTCTTCCTCTTTTTTTCTTTTTCCTCCGCTCTTCCTTCAATGATCACTTTCGGAAGGGATTCTCCTATCAGGATGTGAGATTCCAACGACCTTTAAGTGATTTGGAATAATAGAATAGAACCCGTGAATAAATTGCTGGAGAAGAAAACAAATGATCGAAACTAGAGTATGTCTGTGTGAAAAAAATGGAATTAGTTATGATCTCAATGTAACTGAACTCTTACAAGAAGCGATTCAGAAGCGTTTGGGATGGATCAACCGAGTTGTTTCTGCGGTGATAGCGTGGGTTGACGCCAATAGAGCAATCTTTAGTTTGATTTCACAGATCGCTGGTTATTGCGTCATATAAAACGCTTGAATTCAACACCTTTAATAACTGTGCTCAGTTTCATATAAAGTTAATTGACTTCAAAATGCAACGTAACTGCGAGTGTGATGAATAGAAATTGTCATTGTGTTAGAACAAAAAGATTCGGATTAAAAAGCATTTTATGAACTTAGGAATCATCATTAGGGGTCATTGCATAATAGCGCAACGCTCGAGGGTGGGTGGGGTCATTGAAAACGTTACGAAACTTTACGTCTGTGGGTGGGTGTGGGGAGCTGAACCCTACGTAACGCCTTGAAAATAAAGATCATTGAAAATTAAATTGACATCGAATGAGACTTCAGACAACATCATGGCCAACAATAAGAATGATAAAATAACATTTTAATTGCTTAAATGTTGTACATATCTACTTACAATAGTCAAAATTTACCACGAAATTCAAAGCAGAACATAGGCTATAACTATCACTTTTAGGGAACCTACCCACCGTTGTTTTTTACGCATCTCAATGATCGTCCGTCCCATGATGGAAGCTCATTCGTTTCAAAGATTAATTATTGCCTTCTAAGGTGCGCTCAGTTTTAACCATATTAAGCAGGGATAAAATTATGAACATGCAACAGGCTTCCAATTATGTGCATGTTTCTAAAGTGCGTTAATTATTTCATATTCGACTTATTACGATGCAACGCCATTATAAACAGTTGATTGCGCTTCAAGAGAAAATATTAATAAGGTAAACGTTAGCGACAGATGAGCTGAAAACTGCTATCAAACAACTTTAATATTGTAATAGGTCATTTGTTTAAAACACCTTAAACTCTTATATTTCTTTCAGCATTTAATTAAAGTTTTCCCTCAAAATTATAATGCTTTATCCCCCCTAGAAAAGTGTATGGGAGAGTTGCCGTTTTATATTTTCCTGTCCTACTTGCCCGACAAACAGACTTGTCCGAAATATGGAAGGCATTTGTCCCTTGGACCCCGTCTCCTACGCCTATGACTCCAGGCCACTTCTTCTCTCTGGATCATTTGGAGGACATGACATTTTGTAAATTTCTCCCGGAGTTCTTGTCAATCTTTAGCATTGCAACAATGTCACTTACAGTTAGACGTCTTCCCTGCCAGCATTCGCATTGGTATTAGATGGAATCCATCTGGGTTAGACACGGGATTTAACACTCGAGTGCCCAAGGTATTTTTAGGTACACGAAGGCCCAAGGGGGTCCGCGCGGACCCCAGCGTTTTTTTGTGAATATCTTGAGAAGGGATTGGAATATCGTTACAGAATTTAGTTCTATGTGATCCCAAATGAATTTGCAATCGATTGATGTATCTCATATCACAATAGCACCACCTGGTGCAAAATAGGAGTGTAAAAATATCGTGATACACATTTTACGCTTGCTTGCGTTATTTACCGAAGGAAGCCTATCGTTTTCATGTTGGTATCTTGAGAAGGGATTGGAATATCGTTACAGAATTTAGTGCTCTGTAATCCCAAATGAATTTGCAATCGACTGATGTATCTCGTATCACAATAGCACCATTCGGTGTAAAACAATAGTGTAAAAATCTCATGATACACATTGTATGCTTGCTTGCGTCATTTACCGAAGGAAGCTATCATACGTCCGGTGCGTCCGCATGCCAGTCACCTGCTCTCACTTCCAGCTAGCGACGGACCAGTTGCATTATGGTAGACTAAATCGTAATCTCAATTGTAAATTTGTATAGCGCCGCTTCAAAAGAGACTTCTCAGAGGGGTTCCTGACCTGATAACACCATGCCACGATTGAAAGGGGTAATTTTCAAACAATTGCGGAGGAAGGGGAAGTAGGCTACGGGTATCTGTGTGGTGTTAGGCCTACTCGTGGGTCGAGTAAGAAGAGTAAGCCACTGCCGTCTACAACAACACCGGCTAAGAAGAAAAGCTGAGCCATTTATTCGCGTAACCTTGACAGAACGGTTGCCACCATTTGTATGAACTGTCCTAAGCCATCAGTTTTGACGCATACCTGTTGTTTGCAATTGTTGCTGTGGTAGGCCTACGCAGACTTGCAAACTTTCAAATTCTGTGCTGCAAACATATGCCAGACATAGTGCTACAATGTCAGTAATTCTAAGTTCAACAATTTATATGAATCTTTCTTTCATATAACGTGCGCTGGCCATTGATTTATTGGTCAGTAACTATACGCATGTATGACAAATAGCCGCATATCGTGCGATACCCTTGGTATATCCTGTGGTTGTGGGGTACAGGGTTGGACAATACTCACGCAAAATATACCATTCGATGCCCAAATGATTGTTTTAGGATGTCCTAAAAGCATTTTTGCAGATCTATAGCCGTTAAAAAGTTATCCGGAAAAAACGGGCCTGGGGTCCGGTCGGACCCCTCCCCCCTTGGGCATTCGAGGGTTAAAGAGCTACATTGATCGCATTAGCTGGTGAAGACGATATTGACGGAAACTGATGACTTAACAGAAGTCAGGACCATTTATAAAGACGGAATCAAAGATATAAGGGTGTCTAACAAGTGAACTAGCATTCTTCTTTTCGAAGTGGGTTTCGTCGTTACATTCTAACATAGTATTATAGACATCGGATGACAAAATTAATAACGAATAATAATTGTCACAAATTGTAATTGGTGGCTTTGTGTAATTTATATACCGTCTTTTTAATGGGAACAAAGACAATGCTTGTTAATAGTAAAACAGGGGACCAATGGACTGGGAGGAAGAGGAGGAGGAGCAGAGGAAGAAAAAGTAGGACGAACAAATAAAGATATATTGCGGATTGTCTTAGAGTGAATCATATTCTACTCAATGCGATAGTTGTTTATCGATAGTGTCCGACCAGACACGCTTATAATTGGTCTTATATCGGTTGATTTACGATTAAACGAAATAGATTAATTTATTACGCGTTGGTACTTATGGTCAATGTATCTAACCAACTGTCGATGATTTTAGTGTTTAGTGACATCTTGCAACTGGAAGGTTCATTTACATAGATTGTAGCACAGATAATATACACACATCTTACACCTCTCGACGAGAAAGTATAGCAACTGAGCAAACACTGAACAGTAATTGATTTTGAAGCACTTATTCTAAACACTACGGGATGCATAGTTGAAGGGCTTGGAGCAATAACAAGGTATGTCGAAAATCATGAATGTTGGGAAATCGACTTCAAAGATTTACCGCTTCAAACTGCTGTATCTCAGCCATTTGACAACATATCAACAAGCTGTTTTGAGCAATATGTACCTTAAAATAGTCTTTAAAGAAATTGTCACATTATACAGTGCAAAACATGAGATTATTATTATTTTTTACACATTTTGCTTCATATCGTGTTATTGCAGCATGAATACTCCGTCTTTAGTATAATTTCTGGTGCAATAACAGGTTATGTCGACAAAGTGTTTTCTAGCAGCTGCAATACCACACATATTATGTGATATAAGTCGACATACCTAGTTATTGCACCAAACTGTCTCTATTACACAGTTCGAGAATCGTGCAAGAAGATTGTAAGTCACCATAACTGTAGTACTGTCGAGATATAAAATATTCAAAAGCAGTGTGACATGACGTTTTAATGACATAACCGTAGAAATTGTATGCAATATCAGATCTTTGTATCGCGGTTCAGACTTTTCATTTTTTACAAAATAAGAGCCATCATCATTTGTTTCAACATTTCATTGGATTCATCAATAAAAAATTTGATCAACCGAAGCTGCTTCTCGTAATGATTTTTTAACTTCTAAAGCTGAAAAAGTAAAAATTTATCTTTCAGCAGCACATATTTTGTTGAAATCAACGTTTGCCAACTGTTCATCTTTAATACACCTGGTGCTAGGCTGTTGCGATTGTGAGACTCGCAAATCATTTTTAATACTATAACAAGCTTTGTCAAAAAGCGTTGGAATGATAGCACCTACGCTTGGGGAGTGGGTAGTAAAGTTTTTAATACTTCAACCATAGTTGTAACAAAGGTTTTTTTCGTTTTTTATTCTCTCCCAAAAAACGTGGTTTTTTTCGTTTTTTATTTTCCCATCGTTTTTCATGGTTTTTTTCGATTTTTATGTAACTTTATTTAATTATTTGCTTTCTAATATTATTTTCCTTAATTTAATTTTTGCCTGATATCCCATACGTTTTCACCGTAGGCTACTCTCAAGGATGCAACTAACTATAGGGTTTTTATGCAATTGTTTAAGTCATAATTTTGAGAAATACATATATCTAGATCTCTACAAGAAATGAAATTTCTAAGAGTTATTTTCATATAAAATTCTTGGGCATAATTATTAATATTTATAAGTAGCAATTTTAAGCACAAAATAATGTACAATAGCCTATATAATTTAGTAAACATCTGTGGTTTTTGCTTCTGGTTAGATTTTAATTGTGTTATGTCGATCAACATAAACTTGTAATGTGGACTTATGTCTAAAATTTAAATTTGAAAAGATTTCAATACCTTTAATTTGTCCGAATTTCTTATTAAACGAAAGTTATAAGAAAAAATAACTGTGGTAGATTAATGTCACTTATACCAATTATTTTGGCCTAATAATAAAGTTGTGTTATTTGCAGTTTCTTAATAAAATTGCATAAGCAATTAAGGTTTGTAAGCTGAAAATGAAATTTCAGATGTAACAAAGGCAAATTATTTTCCGTTTCCGTTTTTTATCGTTTTTTTGTCGTTTTTTATTATTTCGAAAAAACGACGTTTTTTACCGTTTTTTATTTTCTTTTCATCGTTTTTTACATCTATGACTTCAACCCAGCGCCAGTTAAGTGTGCGAAAATAAGAACAGTACTGTTGGTGAAGATAAAATCTACACAAAATTCAGAGGCAATCTGGGATCAATCCGGGACATGAGGCGCAAAGGGTCAGTCACACTGTGACTATACCAATTACGAAATCCTGAAAGAAATTGATACAGTTTAATGAGTTTATAGAAAATTCGGTGCGATTGACTAAAAAAGGTCGTCAGAAATGTTTTCAGGTCAAAACAAAAATTCCGTTGTTTTACTCAGACCCGCCAACTTTTTCAAACCACTTTCAGCTCTGGGTAGCCTAGACTGTCGAGCGTAGATTTAAGTCGATGATACACAATGCCAAATTGAGTATTAAACGTAGACCTATTGCCTAAACCATCAAACGTAATATCTCAAACTACACCTTACCAACCTCTGTTGTTTTTTAGAGACTGTAAAAAATTTTTACGACCTAACGAAGCTAATTGTTTTTCACGATTCATTTTCGCATAGGTTACAACAGTACTGATCTCAATAAAAATGTCGGATTATTATGAAATTCACTGTCACGTGCACCGTTGTGGTGTACGGTAACGCAACATACAATATTCTTGATAGCACGGACATAGCCCAATTCAAACGAAAGTGGGAGCAATAACAGGTTATGTCAAATAACCTCATTATTGCACCGGCGCTAATGTAAAGTTTGCAAGAAAACACGCCAGTGTATGTTGTCATACCCTGATATTGCATTAGAGTTATGGTCGAACTCTGTCGGGTGCGCAATAACATGCTATGTCGACATAACGTTTTTTGAAAAACAGCGCTCAAAACTATTCAGATCTGTACCAAATTCACAGGGTTTATAGATTACCATATTCCGCTCACCGTGGCATAATGTTTCGCAAGACATAGGTATGTCGACTTACCTTGTTATTGCTCCAAGCCCTTCAGTTATTGTTGATAGGAAAATTGGTACTTGTTTTATTTTGTCTGACCGCCAACAAGTTTTCACTTGATTTTTTTTATTAAGCGTCGCTAATTTCGCAGAAACACTGCTCGTCATCGCGGAAATATATTATACATTTAAGAAAATCTTATTTATTGTTTGATAAGAATGAAAACAAGTGCGATTTAACCGTTTTAAAACAATGAGCTTACTAGAGTTATCATCAGTCACACACCGAATGCGTCTTGTAGGTCAGACTACCCTCCGCGAAGGTCGGTTAATTTAGGGTCAGATTAGGCAACATGGGGGTCGGTTAGGGTTAGGTTTCGAGTTATAGAGTCATAATTCTGTCGCCGATAGTCTATTGTTAGTTTGCCAATTATTCAGCGAAAAATTGTAATATCGGGGACCGAAGCATAGACCTATAAAATATATTTGGATAGTATATAATGACGACACTAATCCTAACACTAACCCTAACTGACGCTAACGATGCTTAACCATGGGCGAAGTTTGGTTGCCGATCTTGGGGGGGCTAAAAAAAATTCTCGGCCCATAGCAGTTGATGACCTTTTTTGGTCACCGATTTGAAAACCTCATAAAAACATTCCAGTTTTCCGGACAATGACAGTTCTTTTAAATAGTCCATTGTTTTGACATGTCCATAGTTGAAATTATAATTTTAAAAAGGTGTGCAATTGCAAATGTGTGGGAAAACTAAAAAAGGTGTCTAATTGCAAATGTGTGCTAAAACTAAAAAAGTCCATTGTTTTGAAATGTTCATAATTGCAATTATAGTAAAAAAGGTGTGCAATTGCAATGTGTGCTAAAACATAAAAAAGGTGTGCAATTGCAAATGTGAGCTAAAACTAAATAAGTCCATAGTTTTAAAACGTTCATAATTTCAATTATAATTTTAAAAAGGTGTGCAATTGCAAATATGTGCTAAAACTGAAAAGTAAATTGTTTTGAATTGTTCATAATTGCAATTATAATAAAAAAGGTGTGCAATTGCAACTGTGTGCCAAAACTAAACAAAGGTGTGGAATTGCAAATGTGTGCTAAAACTGAAAAGTCCATTGTTTTGAAATGTCCATTATTGCAACTATAATAAAAAAAAGGTGTGCAATTGCAAATGTGTGCCAAAAAAAATATTTCGGTTTTCTCAAAAACTTGACGTGCTGCAAGCAGTGGCGGCGCCAGGAGGGGGGCTGGAGGGAGCTAAGCCCCCCCCTAAATGCGGCTCAGCCCCCCCAAAGTAAAATGCGGAAAATATCTATAACGGCTAATTTCATAATAAGAAAACTAGACAATGATCAATGGCATCGAAATCTACTTTGAGAATGAAGTTAGCGACTTCATTTCTTGGCCACAGTCTATGAAAACGGGTGACAAGTTTGCACCCTTACCTTTTGACCATACAACGGGACAGGGTTGTCGAAATTGTCGAAGAAACAACATGGCTCTTAGACACCTCGTTTCAGATTGAAACCGTTTTATAAGTATTAGACGTATAGAAATATCGAAATTGCCTAGTCCTTCAAAAAGTGTTGCAAAGCTGTATTTTCTCTTGATTTTTCGCATATTTCACAAAATTAATCATCGTCACAAAAGAATGTATAGGTTTTACTCCCTCCTGCAATCAACTATATAATCATAGCGTAGATGCTTGCGCCAGTGGCGTCGTCAGAGGGCTAAGAATTATAGCCTCTAAATGCGGCTCAGCCCCCCAAAGCAAAAAGCAGAAAATATCCATAGCGTCTTATTTCATAATAAGAAAGCTAGACAATGGTCAATGGCATCGAAATCAACTATATATACAATATTATATATATATATTCAGTTGTATAGGTCATTTAATTCGTTGCATAGCAACTGCTACAAATTTAGTGAACCAGTTTTGCTACATTTAGTAGCTGCCCTCTGTAAACCATTTCTTCTTTATGCAATGGAAGCTGTCAGCCCTACCAAAAGTGAGCTGAACTCTTTAGAGTACACTTACAGCTCTGCAGTATGTAACATTTTTAAAGTCTCCCACAGTAGTTTTGCATCTGTACTGCACATCATGCATGAAAATAATATTACAGACTGCTGGTTATCCAGAAGATTGCGTTTTATCCAGAAATGCCTTTGACACAACAATGTAGTTGTCAGATTTGCGTCATGTTTCTCTTACACACCTCAAATGTGTGCGCTCTTGTTATTTTCGGTATAATAATTACTAAATTCTTGTTGTGTATACCACCACTGTCTGGGAATGTAGGCCTACGTTTGATATAATGGTCAACTAAGAAGTAAAACATTTTTCAGATAATTATATATATATATATATACATAAAATAATTGTGTGCATATATCTAAGCATGCATATTTTTTATTAAGGAAACTTAAACTGTTTTCTGTCATTAGTAATATGCAGGCAGGTAATTATAATAGTGACCTGTGAATGCTGTTGGACACCTTTATTGTGATTTATTTTCATTTGTGATTATTTTAATTGAATGTTCAGGGTAACTGGTTCTGTTGTCATAGACCCTGGTCAAATCGGATCCATCCATTATTGTGATTACTTTTCTATTGTAAAATTTCTGAGTATTAATACTGTGTTGGACACCTTTATTGTGATAACTTGGAAGTCGAGTGTCCGTGTCTATGGTTGACTTTTTATACGATAATACTGAATTGCACACCATTTTATTGTAAAATATTTGAATATTAGTGCTGTGTTGGACACCTTAATTTATTGTGATAACTTGGAACTCGAGTCCGTGTCCATGGTCGACTTTTTATACGATAATACTGAATTGCACACCATTTTATTGTAAAATTCCTGAATATTGATGCTGTGTTGGACACCTTTTATTGTGACACCTTGGATCTTGAGTCTGTGTCAATGGTTGACTTTTTATACGATAATACTGAATTACACACCATTTTATTGTAAAATGTATGAATATTAATACTGTGTTGGACACCTTTATTGTGATAACTTGGAACTCGAGTCCGTGTCCATGGTCGACTTTTCATACGATATGAGTTATTTGCACACCATTTTATTGTAAAATTTCTGAATATTAATGCTGTGTTGGACACCTTTTATTGTGACAACTTGGATCTCGAGTCTGTGTCCATGGTTGACTTTTATACGATTATACTGAATTGCACACCATTGTATTGTGGAATTTCTGAATATTAATTCGGTGTTGGACACCTCTTATTGTGATAACTTAGAACTCTAGTCAACGTGGTTTTTGAGTGCTTGCATATCGGTATGTCAAATACAATAGGGACTTTACATTACCTCACTGTCTGCACCACATAGCTACTCGGGCTGCTGTGTGCACACGCACTGTATATACTGTATCGCCCTTGCTCAGCTCGGTCACCAACTCAGCTCAGATGACTGAAATTTTGGGGAATGGTTGGATCCGATTTGACCAGGGTCTATGACAACAGAGGCCGTTACCCTGGACAGAAATTTGCTCGGCATATTACAGCACATAAGAGCAAGGTACTGAACCAGTTTTAAATGGTACAGTGCGGGCACGGCATAGACTTTACGCGGACGCGTTTGAGGACCTCCCATTCTCTTTTGCCACCATTGTTGGACACCTTTGTTTATGATAATTCGGAACTTAATCTAGGATTGCGGCCGGATACACCAAAAATCAAAAACCTCAACAATTATTGCTGACTTCGTTTAAATAACCCACTCAATCTCCAACTACATCTTGCAATGTGGATCGCGTTTGTGCCAGTGCACAATTTCTTGTAAAACCCTTGGTCGGTATGTGCTTCGTTCATGCATTCGGCACTCGCAGCTTCGCGCGATTGCAATATGACCGCCATGGGAAGAAAATGTTCTAGTTGCGTCTCTGGGAGGGAGGAAGGTTTGGGGCTTCAGCCCCCCCCCCCCAAACCTGAAATCCTGGCGCCGCCACTGGCTGCAAGAACAACAAAAACACCACTGCATTCAGCAGACTATAATCTATATTCTATAAGAAACAGCTGAAGTTTTTTCAGTAGCAAAAAAGTTCAAATTTGTTGGCCAGTGTTACTGGAGTAATGATGTGCGAACCAGCTTCGCAATAACGGAGACAGCTGAGATCTGTGTCTCGATCTCTCACACAAGACGTGACACGCCATCTGGTGCAAAGTTTGATCCTGAGCCGAATTGTTACCTGCAATGTCGCCTTTGCTAGCTTGCCACAGCGCAGTATCATTCGGATTCAGGCGGTCATCAATGCTGCTGCTCGCCTAGTCCTGCGATTAAATAAGTTCGACCATAATTCTACCGCAATCCGAGACCAGCTTCAGTGGCTTGGAATGGTTATTGGACGATTGGCGTAATTACCGCTAGTAAAGAGAAACATCGTCGGCTTCTGTTAATTCTTATATATACACAGACAGCAAATAACACATCAGAATATTAATTACGCATCCAAATAAACGTCTTTTGTTCTTTACGATTAAATGCCTATCGCAGACCATCAAAGTGCTACGTCAAATTAGGCCTGATTGGCTTGTCTTATGCTTTACCCAAAACCCTCAGTTCTTGTTCTTGTATAGAAAAGGGTTTTGTAAAAAGAATAAACAAATGCTCTTACTTAGTCTAATTGCGTGTATAGTTGCAGATCTATCTGACTAGTTGCCTGTCTAATAACGCTTGCCGCTTCAGTATATTTTGACATTTCACTTCTTATAATTTCATTACAAATTTAGTACAATCATTATGTGGTAGGCTGAGTCTATGTCATACCTCTTTATATAAATGTTTCTCTTTACTATAGCGGTATTTGCGACATTTCTCTTTCATCCTTAGTTAATAAATTGCAATGACTACTAGACCGGTGATCAATTGTCCGGTGATCAATCGTCCGGTGATCAAACGTCCTCGGTGATCAACCGCCCGGTGATCAACCGTCCGGTGATCAACCGCCCGGTGATCAACCGTCCGGTGATCAACCGTCCGCGCACCCTTGGAATAGGCGATCGCATCAAGTTCAAACTTTGCACCATGATGCACCATGATGCACCATGATGCACAAAATGTCTGAACATCCGCGCACCACTCTACCTCGTGGACAGCCTCAGATCGCTGGCAGATGATCCTATTAGGTCACGTCTGCGGTCGTCCAAGACCGACGATGTATCCGACCATGCAACCAAAACTAAAGCGGGTGATCGTGCCTTTCGCTAGCCCATGCGCTTGGAACAGTCTTCCAGCATCAGTTCAAGAAATAAAAACGGAATCTGCTTTTAGAAAACAGTTGAAGCTGCACCTGCTTCCGGGCTGTTTGCATTTATGCTAAACTTTGACAATAATATAATAGGTTATGTTTGTTAACCATCCTAGAAGTAGCTTTCTACCGACGATGCTTTACAAATTGTCTTCATTACAATGGCAAAAACACGAATCTGGGAATTCTTGGGGGGGCTTAGCCCCCCCTAGCCCCTGATAAACTCCGCCCATGTGCTTAACATGACCCTAATCGACCATCACGACGCCTAACCTGATTCTAACCAACACAAACGGTACCCGATAATGCAATTGCGCCAATTATTCCTCATTTCACGACATTCAGTGGCTTAATTTTTCAAAAACATACTTTCAAAAGTCTCGGTTTGTCAATTTCGGTTTGAATTAAGGAAATACAAATAAATATTATTTTGTGTATCCAGCGTGTTTTTCAGCGTATTTTTTGCCATAGCTAAATTTTGGTGGTCGGATAAAAAAAGGCAAACAGGCACCGGCAAATTCAATCGTTGTGTATTGCACCATCTTTATATAGTTGTGTTTATTACTAATGTAAAGGTGTCTAAGGCGGCCGCTCCATCTAAATCGTTCATTCATTCGTTGTAAAAAATGTAGTACGTATACGTAGAGCGCCTCCTCAAGATTCCTACTCTGGCGGCTGATTATCCGCTCCTCAGTTTCACATTTCGGTATGACCTTGCGTGCGTTATAAGGTATATTTTAAAATAATTATAATAATCAGCTTGTAACACACACTCGTAATTATATATCGGCGAGCAAGTAAATAAGTAAGTAAGTAAGAAATAATTTCTTTATTACACCACTTGCAAACGCACAATGGGACACAGGACATCATTACAATATATCGAATTAATAATAGGTAATAAAAACGTGCAAATTACAATCACATTTTGGTGATAAATCCTTTTCCAATCAATGAATCACAACGTGGTATCTCCAGATTGTGTGATAGGGGCCTAAGGGAGTAACCAGCTAAACGTTCAGTTGGAAGAAGATCATGTAGTACATGCCCGGAATCACAGAGGTTAGAAGAAAAAGGGATGCAACTGCCTTAGAGCACAACATGTCAAAAGTAGTAGTACTTACTGGTTGGCAGAACCTCTGTCGTAACAGCTTTCTAATAATAATAGCGGACATAAGACTCCGTTGACCCTCATTTGCAAAGCCCTACCATGCTGGTGAAGAATATAACATTCACGCGACTGTGGTAGAATGTACAACATCATGGGGTCAGCTGCCTGTCAAACCATGACGCGACACAAGGATACGAAGTGCATAAAAAGATTGCTTCGCTTTACAGACAATGTTATCAATTTGTGCAGAAAACTCCAAATCTACATGAAAGTGTGACACCAAGAACCTTAACTACATGAACTTGTTCGATTCCTATTATGAGAGGAGGGCAGTCAGAAGTTTTGGAACGGGGATCAGATAACGATCATCAGCATATTTAAAAACTCTATTACATGCAAATAGTAGTTTTAATCCAGAAATTAAGTAAAGAAAGTTGACTGGCCCAAGGCCAGACCCTTGAATGATGCTTGCATTAATGCATTTGAAAGAGAATACTATGCCACATAATTTAGTTTAATAAAAAGAACGATTAACAAAAACTGCAGCAATTTGGGTCATTAGCTTTCATTATTATACCGATGACGGTCATTTCAAAAGGCGCTACATAAATTCTCAGATACAATCTGACTCGGTTAATGAAGGTAATATTACGGATCAACCTTGTTACAACGTAATAAAGCTCGGCTGTAGCGTATTTTGTAGGTGAAATAAAACAAATAGCGGATGCTATTGGACACCTTGTAAACACTTTCCTACGCATAATAAAGTAATAGAGATTTCGTTATTTTCAAATGTTTCCTTCTTTTAGAATACGTTGCTTACTTATCGATCGCTTATACATACACAGTCGAGTGTGCCGATAAAATTATAGGGTCCGACTCCCACATAACCAACATCCGAAGGCAGAAAGAAACAATGAAATATGAATAAGAACAAAAATAACATACATTATAACATGATGATCACACACTTGGAATCAGAAGACTCCATAACAATCCAATGGCGGTAGTGCCAGTCGCATGGTTGAATAAGAAAGGAGGGCGACGCTATTTACATTAATCTATCACACTGTGTCCTTGAGCATCAACCAACCAAATTGACATGACGTTAACAACGACTTCAGTTACCGTAACATGGTTTCAGTCCATGACAGTTATTTTGTTATATGGCGATAATGTTGTGACCTCAGCAGCTAGATTTCTGCTGCTCACTCCATGTAATAATAATAATAATAATATCTTTTCTTTATTTAAACGCCTGCAAGACGCACTGCGCTTTACATTTACAGGTTATGCAGTAATCTTAATTAAACTTAACTACCAACTGAACAGACAGCTTTGTAATTACACATATAATAATGCAAAATTTCAGGTCAATAGCTTCGAAACTGTGGGCGTGCATTTTGGGCACACATATATACATACCCGCATTCTTCTATTGCCATTATAATGGTTCGATAGCATTGTACAATAACGAAGATAATCCGCATCACCTTCCTTATATTTCCGGCATAAGAATGAACAGTGCCCGTATAATTACGTAATTATTTAGTTATTCAATGTGCAATAAATAACGGTCTCAGTTAATCTTTTTTCCATAATGTCACATAAGCATCTTTAAAAATCAAAGTGTCTTTATTTATAGGAGCATTTAAAACCGTTTTAAAGGTGTGGAACAATATATGTCAATTTCCAGGGTTTACATTGAAACGCGTTACTGCAAGCTTCTTCAACCTTGCCAGAAGACCTATACGTTTCGCTTTGCTAATCTAGCATTATCCATCTAATCTATGCAAATGATATTCAAGCCTTTGAGCGTGATTCGCCAGCTGATCAACTTTCGCTGGTCTCCTCGGTTGATTCACTTGCGTAATTATGTCTTACTTTCATCAAACCGAAATTGTCTCGATTCGTAGAATTGGATAAAACTTTCTGCAAATATTGATCATTTATCCCTCTTACATTCTCTGAAATTTTATAGAGTTTCATTTAGAATTGACAAGTATATTGCCAACACAAAAAGGTTATCAGTTCAATTGGGACACCCTGTATGGAAGTATATTATTTAGACGTGTTTAAGAAACCGTTTAAAAGTTTATTCAACAATCTGGGAAAAATATTGTACACCATTAAATCCTGGAGACCTGTTGACTAGTTAGCTGTATATAATGCAAGCTGTATATAATGCCAAACACACGTATCCATATTGTCACTTTTCCTCCTGCATCCCTTCCTCACCACCACTTCTCCTATTCCCAGGACTACATTGAGAAAATGCGGAATTGCACCTTGACGAGTAGTTTGCGTTTAAAATGCTGCGATCGATGTCATTAGCGCGAAACTGAAACTCACGAAGAGAACATTCCGCCACAAGTCGTGTTTTAGTGGCACCAGTCTCAAGCCGTAAAGTCGGAGGAGGTCAGCGTAAACGATTGCCATCTGCTCACGTGCTTAGGCATGAACGTGACACTGTGTGAATCGCTGTTAGGTTTCTGCGAGTGTGCAGTTTGTGTTTAACGATAGGCTTACTTCATCATTGCAAACCTCGCCCTCCTACTTTCTTTACAGTTTTGACTAGATCTACCAGATCACGGCCAGTGGCGAAGTGATTTTCCCTTAGCCTTCATTTTTTATTGTGCTAATTAAACGACGTCATTTGGTGCATTACAGTTGAATAAACATAGGCGTAGGGGACATTTCGGCAGTGGGGGGCAAAGATTTTTTACTTTTGCCTGAAAAGTATATTTTAAATTTTTTAGAGGACCGTGAATTGCCAACATTTTTCATCGACCAAGTTTTCCGATGACCTTTTTTTACTCATTTCGATTTCCAAGCCGAAATAACTGCTCACCTTTTTTAGTCATTTAGTGAAAATCTTAGCTGCTTCACCCCTGTGCGCCTGAAAAATCCTACCATGCCTGTTTGCCCCAAAAACATTTGCCGCCCATGCCTGTTTTGCCCGAAACAACATTTGCCCGAAATTGGGGGGGGGGGGGGGTGCGCATTTTCCCCTCTGGACCCCGTCTCCTACGCTTATATGAATGAAGTTATCGTTTGTCAAGCCTATGCATTATTTATATAATCATGTTATGCCGTTTTGAGGTGTCTTAGGACATCAATTTATTGTTTTTAGTATTTCCTCGCTTCAATTGTTTTATCGTCGATCTTACTGCGTCATCGCAAAAGTGAAATTCCAGCGACACGGATGATAAAAATAGGATTGTGATACCTAATAAGAAATAGACAGACCTGAACTCCCACAGAACGAGAAAAGACATAATACAGTATCGTCAAATTGTGACTACCACTGAATCGGTTGCTTACACTATCGATGTTCTGGACCTTTAGAAACGGCGTTACAGTCAGATCTAAAGATGGCAATGTTCCATATAGCTGGTATAATAAAACATTATACAAAACTTTTCAAGTTGTGCTTTTGTCTCCACAAAATGTTAATAAACAGTTTGAACAGAAGTTTCTCGAGGATGTAGTGATGCTGACTTCAATGACCCTGAGATGTGGAAAACATTGCAAACGATAATATGGTCCTTTTAGCACACCTCTAAAACAAGTGGAACTAGTTATATAAATACTATAAATAGACAGTGAATTTTATTATTCTGCCTCTGGATTTGAGTGTCGTATCGTATAATTATACTACATATAAAAATTCATAGATCACCTTTTGCAGCAAACACTAATCGAAACGCTTTCATCACAGAAGCTCCGGGAGAAAAGAAATGTTTTGACAGAACGAGATTATACAGGTTAGAGTCCAGGCATGAACTTAGCACGAAAAGAGGGGAATGCCATTTCATGTGGAGTGACCTATCACAGCAACGGTTCTGGTCAAGGCTTTGCATTCCATTCCTTACATAATTTTGATCTTGATGTCTTTCCAGGTGTTCTCTAGGTCTTCGTAGAAGTTTTAGATTTCTTCTTCTGTGCTGTCCGCCTTCGGTGCATATAACTGCCTGGATGATGTTCAGAGGTTGTCATAAAACCAAGCTATCCTGGAGTTGACTGGCTTGCACTCTAGAAGTGCTGTCTTTGCCCTTGAATGCAACAAGAATAACACTACCCTATGATGACCATTCTCCTCCCAGGACCACATCGCTTCCCATTCATACAGTTATTCTGTGATCTCGACCTTTAGTAAATCGAACCGTACTGTCACTCGCATTGTTCCACTTTCCAATCTCAGTCCACGTTTCGCACTCTTTAATCTCTGCTGATCTTTCATTTCACCAATAACTTTTCAACCCAACCCCGGTCACTCGTTTGGGAACTCGGACCTTGTTCACCCGGGCGACGTCACACCTCAATATCGCGAATTCTAAATATTATAAATAGCTTCCTCGCTTATTCATTGACAAATCCAAGTCAGTGGTCTCTGTGGTAAAGGGGTTCGTTCCTCATTATGATTGTGCAAACTCAAAATAATGAATGACCGAAGTGCATAATAAGTTTAAGTTGAGATCTAAATGCTTCCAATAGACGCACATTTACGAAATACCTGCATATCGTATGTTGCAAAGCGCCACTGGTTGCACTCTGTCAGTGTCAGTCCCAAGCCTGGATAAAGGAGGAGGGCGTCGCTAACAATTTTTGTTATCACACAGTGGTGACAAGCAGCAACGCCTGCAATTTCTTGGTCTCGGCATATAATGTATAATGAAGTACGGTGTAGTGTCCAATTTATTAATAGCATAATTATTTTCCAATATGTTATTGTAATAAGTAACTCTTTCATTTAATTCATTTCAGACATTTTGTTGGTATTCAACGCAAGAATAAATAACCGATTGCTCTCTCATTGAGCGTATGCTTGTGTGAACATTGCTAGGACGGTCGATATTTTGGTCGCCTTTGAAGCCACGGACGGTCACTGTTTTGAGGAGCAACTGCAATTTAAACAGTGTCTATCGTTTAAATGGAGGAAGTACGGTCTGTTTGCTCGCGCTGCCTTACGGTCCATTCACTCTGAAAAACACTAGAAATTACATGCTGCACTTGCACACCTCAAAAACAGATTTAAATAAAGTTATAGAATCGGTTATGTGGCCACAGTCAACCATTGCGACGCTACTAGCACTTTCATTGAATCATGTGGCACTGTATGTGGGTTGGTGGATTGGATGGGCAGATGGGTCATGCTTAGTGTTCTATGCTTTCAGAAGACGTTCTTAAACTGGTTTACGCCTAAATTGGATTGGAGGTGGAAGTGTTATATCATCGGCCCGAAGATTCTCATAAACACTGAAAACAAAAGTGTCTTTGCACACCTCAAAATAGTAGAAAGTGATTTTATAAATTCTGCTTTGACAAAAAGAACATTGATTTAGAATGCGTTCGACCTGTCTTTACACGGTGATTCAAAAAAAGTTCCCCAACGTAATTCAACAATCATGCATAAATTTTAATGAAATTTTCAGAGTGATGACCTTTGATGCTCTAACCAAGTGCTATATAAATTATTTCACATTCAAAGCGATAATGACGCAACGGGGATGACGAAATTAATGACGTCGCGATAATGTCGGCAAACAAGCAAGATTACTACGTTCCCGTCAGTCACTGTTTGTTTGTATGTGCACTTGTTATAGCGCACTTCAAGCTTTCTACTCAGAGGCGCTCCCGACTACAGAGTGGACACTGCATCGGAGTTTCACGCCGAAGCGATGAGCAATTTCGAGTGAAGGACTTGCCTAAGGTCCAAACTCTTCGACATGAGGTGGATTTGAATCTGCAATCCTTCTGCTGCAAGGCGACGACCATGCCCACTACACTACCGCACCACATGAGAGCTGTACAAACTGGCCTCATAACAGTACAACAGTACTGGTTTCATATCTTTCAAAATTATTCCTGATTGCTGTGCAAACTCTTTTAACAGCTGTATAGACTGGTTTCTTGTCTCTAGAATAATTATTTCTCATCTTTAGAATAATGCCTGATACCTGTACAAACTGGTTTTACAATCGTACGAACTTGTTTCACACAAAGTGCAAACTGGATTCGTATCTTTTACAAAATTGTCTTATATCTGAACAAACTGGTTTCACAATTTCACAAACTCATCTCATCTTTAAAAATAATGCCTGGTAGCTGTACAAACTGGTTTATTTGCTGTAAAACTGGTTTTATAGTTGTGCAAACTGGTTTCCTATCTTTAGATTTGTTGTCTGAGGGATGTTCAAACTGGTTTCACATAAATACAACTGGTTTATTTTCTTTAGAATGATGCCTGATAGCTGCACAAACTGGTTTCATACTGTACAAACTGATTTCATTTCTTTCAAAATGATGCCCGATAGCTGGTGCAATCCGATTTTTGCAGCTGTACAAACTGGTTTGGTCTTTTAAAACTATATCTAATAGTGGTGAAACTGGTTTCACGGCCGTACAAACTGGTCCCACGGATGCACAAGCTGGTTTTGCATCATTTAAAATGCTTGATTGCTTAACAAACTGGTTTCACAGGTACAAAATCTGGTGTCTTATCTTTTAATATTATGTTCGGTGGTTGTACAAACTGGTTAACACCGTTGTACAGACTGGTGCCGCATATTTAAAATAATGCCTGATAGCTGTACAAACTGGTTTCACAACTGTACAAACTGGTCTTACAGTTGTAAAACTGGTGTCGACTCACTTAAAATAATAATACCAGATTTATGCGTGCGTAAATTTCTGAATTGCTCCACAATTATACACGATTTTATGCAGATACGTTGTTTTTGCCATTTATGCTCCACAGTCGCCGGTATGTGATGCTAAGCAAGAACACACTAACTGACATTTTTCATATTTACGATCAAAAATATTTAAAATTATTTTTTCCATAAAAATGGTTGATTTTTTCTACATTTATTAGTTTAAAGCAAGAAAGAATAGAAAAAATTTTTCCACTTGGCAGAAAAGAATTTAGGCTTTTGCGTTTATCTCAGAACTAGGTTTTTGCAGATACGTGGTTCTTGCTTATGACGGCAGTATAGCTGGAGATGTGGCTGAATTTAGGTATGCGGCCAAAAAGGCAGGCTGCAGAGGCGCTCCCGACTCCTGCGAACCCAATAGGAACAGTCTAAGTTTAGTGATGAGGGATTCTGGAAGAGCCCCAGGGCGCAGACTAGCTTTACTACTACCGAGCCATCCACAGAGAAGGCTCAATTCTTCATGGCTGCAGTTCGATCCAGTGAGAACCACGAGAACTTTCTTTTCGGTAGAGCGTAAAGAACGACCCCCTTGGATACCTATAATCTGAAAATTTGCAAAGTGCACGAGGACGCCCATTATTCTGTTTGATATAGTAAGGCATAAAAGGTAAGAAAAAGAAATTAAATAATTATATTGTTTGAAAACTAGGATGCCTTTATAATGCCGCTTGTATCGATTATTAAGGTGTGTAAATAAATGGTTTTGGTTTGTAATGTTCTCGCTTCTATTTCACACATCGAAGAACCTCACATGCACAATGTAGTGCGCAGTGCCGGTCCCACGCTTGGAGGCATGTGACCTAGTGACCTTTGTTGCTCCTGTGGTGTCTTAAGAATGAAGACAATACTTCTACCAATCCTGCCTCCGATATACAAGAGTTTAAACTGGCAATTGATATCTATGGCATTGTACAATAACCGGTTAAATGAAAAACAACTAAATAATTGATACCAGAAATGACAATTGAACAGTATGTAGATTTCTTTTCGTGTAAATGCCGCATTGTGTCATAAAACGATTTCCAACAGTTTAAATGTTTATGCCACGTGGATACATCCAGATCGGAGACCACGGCCCTAATTATGTTAAAAGGTTTTGAAACAAAACAAGAGGCATCACACATCTCAAAACTGATACAAGAGATTTTAAAATAGAGCCGAGTCGTCAACGGTCTTTGATGTCAAACGACGACGTTAAACTTTGGTTAAATAAAATAAAGTAAACTCCATCGAGCTTTTCATTTCAAACCTTTCCTCATATCCATACGTACAGAACTGTTATGGGCTTGCGTGCATTACATGCCTCTGCTCCCAAAGAATGGAATCTACTTCCACTGTCTCTTCGTTGCTCAAAATCACTCCCAATCTTCAAAAAACGGCTCAGAACTCGCTATTTCTCTTTGGCTTTTAAGCACATGGACCTTTAACTGCATCTTCCTCTGGCGGCTGACTATCCGCGACTCAGATTCACACTTTGGTGTGACCTTGCGCGCATAGGAAATTTTATGTAATGATAATAATACGGTGACACAGAAACACATATAGGGAAACAGACAGAGACAAGATAGAAATAGACAGGTGAATAGTCAAAAAGAGACACGGACAGACACATTGAAAAGAACAAACGCACACACAGGCGGAGAGACCAACGCATACAAAGACAGATGGATGGAAACACGGACAGAGAAACTGGACAGACAGACAGACAGACAGACAGACAGACAGACAGACAGACAGACAGACAGACAGACATATAGATACACACTGATAGACCGACTCACACACAGATGTGTGACATTAGTCAACCATTGTATGCGCTTAAAAATCGTCCTTATCTGTTTGTCGACTGTGATGATATCTTGAATTTCATTTTCTTCACAGAATTTATTGCTTCGTTTGATAAAACAAAACGGACAAAGACACATCAGATGTCGCTCTGCATGCATCTTCAAAACCCTCAACACCGTCTCTTCTGCTCTGTCGAAATCTACCGGACGTCATCATCATCATCTGATCACAGCATTTCCAATGGATTCAAGTTTCTTAACTGCAATAACAAGAATTATTCATTTCCTTCTTTCATTCATTTCGAGAATTTAAATAACCCCTCTTCAAGAAACCTACACAGAGGCGCTCCAAGCCCAGCCACAGCTAAAATAATAAGATTTGAGCAACTTATAAAAAGCAAGTGAATTTAGCCAAGGCATAAGTCGCAAAATTAGTGGGAGGCCATTCCAGATAGCTGGACCCATAACAGAAAAGTCTCGGCGCTGTCTGATAGAAGTGCGAGCACGAGAAAACAATGTAGGCTACAATCGAACGACGTCACTTTTATTATCTGACGACGCATGCACAGATGTGGTGGGTGGATCCGATTTGACCAGGGTCTATGACAACAGAGGCCGTTACCCTGGACAGAAATTTGCTCGGCATATTACAGCACTTAAGAGCAAGGTACGAAACTGCTGCATGCACATATGTTTCCATGTTCGATGCTTATGTATCATTTGCTCGTAATGAATCAAAGGTGTCAAAAGGAACGCTTTTACGAAAAGGTCGGTATACATTGGTAACGTAAGAGTTTACGCTGTTTCATACCAAAAATATTTGGCGTCACCCTCCTCGTATCTTCAGGCATCGGACTGGCACTGACACAGGTAGGGTATTTGGTGCTGTCGTTGAAGAGTGATTGGATGGAAGGTTCAAGGACATCTAATAGCTTCATAATCGACTGAGATGTGCAGTAATTAGTTTCAACAGTAATGTTATTCACCATTTGCATTTCTGAATAATCTCGATTTGTCAACGGTTACATCGCAAGTGGACACATTCGTGTACCTAGGCTCACTCATAACAAAAGATGCTGAGTGTAGCAAGGAGATAAGAGTAAGAATCGCGAGAGGACATGGAGTAGGTGCAGATCTGAAGTTAAATTGTGGAAAAGCCATAACATCAAACTATCTACAAAGCTAAAGTTAATGAGGACGCTTATATGGCCATTGATGATGTATGGTTGTGAAAGTTGGACAATCAAAAAGAGTGATGAGGATAGAATAAAGGCATTTGAAATGAAAGGTATAAGAAAAATCCTCGGAATATCATGGACTGAGAAAAAAACGAATGAGTGGGTTCTGGAGACGGCTGGCGTAGAAAGGAGTCTACTGGAGTCAATTAAAGGAAGGAAGTCGTCATACTTCGGGCACATCATGAGGAAACATGGAGACTGCTTGGAGAAGGAGATTATGCAAGGAACGGTTCCGGGAGCAAGATCAAGAGGAAGGCCTAGGAAGAGGTGGTGGGACAACATGTGTGAATGGACGGGATTATCAGCAGAGCAATTGTTGAGAGCAACCGAAGACAGGAGAGGATGGAGAAGAACTGTCCAAAATGCGACCAACCCTCGTGTCGAGGATGGTTGAAGGCAAGGCAAGGCAAGGCACAACGCTAAGTCCTTATTTGACGGGAGAATACATTTAAAAGGTGTCTAAAACATAGCGATCTGCTTCATATGATTCCGAGTAAGATTATTGTTATTGCATTTCTGTATAATAGTATGAAGAACCTCTACAATGATGAACCGTTATATCTATATTTGCTTGTTTGTATGTGCACTTGTTATAGCGCCCCTTCCAGCACACTACTCAGAGGCGCTCCTGTCTGCAGAGCGGACACTGCATCAGAGTTTCACGCCTAAGCGCTGAGCTTGCCCAAGGTCCATACGCGGCGACTTGAGGTGGATTCTAGCCTCGAACCTTTTGGCTTCAAGGCAACGACGCCACCAGTACACCACCGGGCCCCACATGTACACAAATTATATCTGTGTTGTGTTATCAATCGGGACTATGTGCGCTTTCCGGCGACTAGAGTGGGTATTTGGCTAGGGTTTTGAGCACAAAGGCCTTATTGGTTGAATCCAAAGATTGCGGCACGTCACTGAGTACAATATGTGGATTATCTTACATTGGCTTCCTTTCGCACAGAGAATGACTTACCGGATCTCAGTCTTCGTTTGGCAATGTTTCACAGGTATGACACTTGCGTGTGCTTTGCAGAAGCTCTGCTGCTCTGTCATAGGCATCCAACACCGTGGCTCTCTCCGCTCGTTATAAAAGCATCTTGTCCTTCCGTTGCGCACTTTGAACTCTAATCCTAACCCTAACCATAACCAGCGTCTAGTCCTGCCGTTGCGCCCTTCTATTACCTGCAATGGGCTCCGCGTGGAACTACGATTAATGCCTGGAACCTTGTGACAACATTCTACTCTACCCACAAGACTGTTCTCTTTAGCCAGGGTTGGGTCGAGGGCGCTTCTCAGTAGTTAGTCTTTAATAGCATAACCATTACAATCTACAATTGTATTGCATCATATTGCATTATATGCTTATTGCATTGTGTGGTATTGCATTGCATTTCATTTGTATGGAGTGTACCAACATGAAGTACCGCATGGTTATTTATTATGTTGTCATTTCGCTATGCTACCCCGGCTGTCAATTTGTGTTTGTTCGCTAGATCGTTGGATGGTGTAATATCCGACATCGAAACAACATCGCACGCATTTAAAATTGCTGTTAATTAGATAGAATAAAACACCTTTAATAGGAAGCACACTTATGAAACATTAATCCTCGACTTGATATCAAGCTTAAACCAACATTTCAATATCTATCCGTATTGCGTCATTGATTATTCAGGTCTCGCCAGGCCTAAGATTGAAGAACTGAAGAAGGCGACCTGTTTGATCTGTTCTTACCTGTCTCTGACATCGCAGCCCGTCGAGTTCTTCTCTTGTATCAGACAGCATCGAACCTTTTCAATTGTGGGTCCCGCAACCTAGAATGGCCTCCCATTAGCCTTGCGGTTGATACCTATGCTGAACCTCCCAGCTTTTTATAAATCGAATAAGTTTTACTTTTTAGCTGTTGCTCTGCCTGGAGGGTCTCTGAGTAGGTCTCCTGAGAAGACGCTACATGCATTTTCGGAATGAATGAATGAAAGAGCTATTGTTAAACACGAGAACCTCTGTAGTATTAGACTAAAACCCTTTCCCGGAAATTAAACATAATATCGTCGTCAGCGACAGATGTTTTTAAGCTTAATGTTACTGAACGTGAAATGAGAGAGATGGATTAAAACACCTTTTTAATGGTATATAGTGTCACCACAATAAGCAGAAAACTGTACAATGCAATAATAACGTATTACCGCTAATGTCGATGTCAGCGTTCTTGGCAGGCGTGGTACATATTAAGCAGCAACAATAGGCTAACTATATAATTATAATCTTCGTTTAATGAGACAAATCAGGGTGAGACACCGCACCCAGTTACATGTCAATGCACAACAAAATTAATGTAAAGATAACAACGTCATTAATTGGCGACAAAGAGAACCCTCGGAATAAAATTTCTAACATCTTTAACTGGTAGAACAAAAGGATGCAGTCTAGGGCGTAAGTTATAGGTGGTTTTTGCTAGAGGTGGAAAAAGGTTCCTCAGAACATGACTGACATTCAGCATTACATTACGAAGCAGCCCAGCATCAGCTGCGGCAACTAACTTCTCCATGTTCGGGAACATCGTGGAAAGGAATCCCAGTCGTCGCATCCGGTTCAACATACGTTCTATTTTAGTTCTGTCGTTGCTAATGGTGAACCCCACCAGGCTGGGGCAGCATAGAGGATCCTCGCGACAGAAGTGGCTCGAGCTACTTCGTAGACAGCGTCAGAGGGCAGTACATCCAACTAAACCACCAAAAACCGATTAGACCGAGTTGTATTTAACGGACTGAACTATTAGAATAGCAACAATATAAGCGCTCATGAATAAGCTGGTGCCCTGCGCTTGGCTTTCAAGAAATTTGGACATTACGATTTCGATTACGTAAGTGCGATAATATAATCGCCATGTACAGGGCGGCTAAAAAATGCACCATCGGATAAATTGCGATAACTTCCCAACCGATTGAAATTTTTATGAGAAAATTTTCCAATTTGCAGAGAAATGAAATCTGTCTCGCCGTCTCATCCTGCAATCGACAGTGTTGATCAGTGAACGAACAGCAGTTGAGTTGGCAACATGAGATCAGATGAAGGATAATTCTAACTTAATTTAGTTAGACCTATCAATTATTGGTAGGCTATTCAATTCCGCTAAACACTGATTTATGGACCCACGTTGTAAACCTACTGACGCTATTCCTACAGACTTTTACGGCTTCTCATGCTATAATAGCCTAATGCTAATAACCTACTGCAATTATATGCATTGAGTTTATTTTTGCTGCTCTGTACACTTATATTGTATTGTCGTCAACGGCCTTTGTTGTCATACGATGACGTTAAACTTTGGAATAATAATATATCGCACAGACAATTCCCGTAGTATAAAATGTACGATCCCCACCACTCGAAAATACTAAAAATTAGTTACTATGTATAATAGTCTGACTTTTAGTAAATGAATAGCAATAAAAAGTACTATTTTCTCCAATAAAGCGAGTGCTCTGTACAAATCTATTCAACATGGAAAACTGGATATGGCTTTAATAATGAATTAAGTTTACTTGAATGCCAAGTCACTTGAGGGGCACTACATAACGTACGATACAATGAAAGCGTCGGCCTGAGTACTTTATATAGAAATATTTTTACAGCGTTTCAAGGTGTCTCAAACATTGTTTTCAGAAATCGTTAGATGGGTTACGTGTGACTTTTGCGACGCCATCATAGCGTAGATGACTGGTGTGGCATTCCTGGTATATGGACTGGGAAGTGAGCTTATGACGGAGTTAAACGGGGGATGGATTCAGAGCTTGACGACTTCATACGGACTCAAAGTCCGTTGCTGTCTGTAAAAATTATTTCCATCGATTAGAAATCTTTTTCAAATCACTTAATAAATTTTGTCATAATTATTATGATATGCTAATATGAATGTAGCTGGTTTGGCATAGTTGAGTCACCTTGTAGAAGCTATTTACGACGAGCGCGTCATAACTATATAAAACATTTTGAAAACGTTTAAAAGGTGTCTTACGAACGGTCTGTGATTAAATAAATAAAGGACCGATCAATTTATTTACAATAAATCCTGAAATGTAAAGAAATTTACTGCAGTCGAAACCACGAGAAAAGGCTTTTACCGGACTGCTTGCTCTGCAGTCAAAGTCTGCCATGCACTCTTGTTTCATGTTCTTTCTAGTTGCTTAAATGTGATTCGTTTGAAAGCATAAAATTGCGATCCCTGTTTACACAGACCCTTACCTGTACTTTGTTTTCTCCATTTTAATATTTTCGGTGTCGTGATGTGCAATCCGCTCTCCGTTCTTCACGACCTCTTCGTTCTGCTAACCGCCTTGATCGATTATATTTTGTGACTCGTCACGAACCTCGTTAACCCGGTACAGGACTTTTGCAGTTGTCGGTCCCTCAATGTGGAATGACCTTCCCTCTGGAATTCTGATAGGATTTTGGTGGGAATTCATCTGCATCCCTTCGCTGCTTGAAGACCTCTCTCTTTTCATGGACCTGTCACGCTGAGAACGCTTCTGAGTAGCTCTGTTGTGAGAAGCACTTCACAAATTTCATATTAGATTAGATTAGATTAAGTTAGATTAGATTAGATTAAGCTATATACTAGATTAGTTTAGAATAGATTAGATTAGATGAGATTAGATTGTAAGTTGATCGAACTTCCTTACTCTGCGAACGAAGCTCGTGTCCTGTTTTTATTGCATCGATCATTTTCAATTGACATTAATTTTCGGCGCGCAAAATAGAAGGCTGTATTTGGACACCTTTTTTAAACATCTAAAAGCAGCAAATAATATCACCACCTGAATAATATTGCTGTTATACTTTAATAGGCTGTAATACGTCAAAACAAATTTTTTCCAACGAAAAACGGCCACTGCTGTCATAATTATGCTGTCGGCAAACTATGCAACCACCACGCAATTATACTTGATCCTAATTGACATAAGCCGTTCGACCTTCCAGACAAGGCTCTTCTGCCACTTAGCCTAACTTAGTCCGCCCAACACAATATATCGCTTGGTTGTCCCGATCACCTCCTTCCTCGCTATATGAACGTTGTGTGGTTGAATGAAGTTCTTTATCGCCGCCGCCGCTGCTTCGTCAGTCCTTTCATTTCCACGGATGGCCATTTGACTTCGCCCGGACCAAGTGTAGGACCCTTTGGACTGGTGCTTCGGCGCATGGACGTCGCCCGACCCGGCTACATAAGAACTGGATGGTTGCTAGGTGATGGTTGCTAGGTGAGGACGAAAGCCCAAACGTTCAGTCAGCAAATATTCACATCAAACCTTCGAACTAGAAAGAGGATGGCCATGGCCACTACGCCCCATACCTTACCCCGAGGACTTGGCGAAAACTCGAAATATTCTGGTACTTCAGTTAATAGACAAAATAAAACTGTTAGTATACGTTCACCTGTGTCACATTCACTTTCGAAATAGTTATATGTCCAATCAATCTAATCTAATAGAGCATTTGTAAAGCGCTTCTCGCAGCAGAGTTATTCAGAAGCGCTTTCAGCGTGACAGACCCATGAAAAGAGAAAAGTCTTCAAGCAGCGAAAAGATGCAAGTGAATTTCCTGCAAGAATTCTGCCACGAAATTCAGAAGGAAGATGATTCCAAATTGAAGGACCAATAATAGCAAAAACCAGATGTTGGGTTAATGAGGCTCTTGATCTAGGTACAATTAGATCAAAGCGGTCAGCAGAACGAATAGGGCGTGACATTTGCTGCTATAGGCCCTAGTGTCTATAACAATGCTTGATTTTATTGATTTATAACTTACTGAAAATTTACCTAATGGAAGACAGAATGCCACTCTGAATTTTAAAATAAGGTCAGATCCGGCCGAAAAAAGGCTAGATTAGGCTAAATCAAGATTTCCTGAGAAAATACATAGATTTTTTATTTTTCACGCTTGAAATTTGAATTTCTGAGGAACTTTTATTTAGTTATCTGACCAAAATTTGCTCCTCTTCCCGGAAGAAACATTTCTGATGACCTTTTTGGGTCTTTCGCTCTAAAAAATCTACAACTTTATTATTATTTTTATTATTATATAAATTTATTACGTGCGCAAGGTCACACCAAAGTAAGGTAAGTAAGTATTTTCTTTATTACTCCACTTGCAAACGCACAATGGGGCACAGAACATAATTATAATACATCGAAGTAATAATAGGTAATAAAAAAGTGCAACTTAAAATCACAAGTAAATATAATATAATATCTAAACTATTATCGTCAAACAAGTTAACTATTATATCATTCTGTTGATAAATCCCTTTCCAATCAACGAATCACATCATGGTACTTCTAGATTGTGTGAACGGGGCCTAAGTGAGTAACCAGTAACATGTTCAGGTGGAAGAAGATAATGGAGGACATGACCGGGGTCACAAATGATAGAAGTAAAGAGGGATACATCTGCCTTAGAACATAACATGTCAAAAGCAGGAGTGCTAGTGGGCTAAAAAGTGTGAATCTGATGCGTGCACATATTCGACTTTTTCACGTGTTTTGTGCATTTTCACCGATAAAGGTCTATTTTTTATGACGTACGATGTCGGAAAATCGCCGTGAGAAAAAAAGGCTAGATCTTGACAAAAAAAAGCAGAAACCTAGATATGACCGAAAAAACCTAGATCTAAGTGGAAAAGCTATGAATGGAATTTCAGATGGAGGAGGAATTTGATGAGAGGAGCATCACACCCTTATATCTGCAATGAGTATATTTTTAAAAGGTGTTTAAATAGGGCATGCTATCATAGTACCACAGATTTTCGCGTTTAGTTGTGTTAGATATTACATAAATTACATATAATTTCAAATTCATAATGTTATATAATATAACAAATATATATATATATACATTGGTTTATATATTAATACATTATCAATAAATTCGTTTACTGTCAGTCGCTATGACAAACTGCGTTCAGTTACATTGTACATAAAACGATCATAAGAAGGTCAGAAAGATGAGTTCTTAGAGCTTCAATATTTAGCTGTTGGTTAGTTGTTGTTGTTTAATATGCTTTGTTTTATTTCAGGCTTTCACAGAAAATCCATCCGTATGTTTGTTTCACCATCTGGCTATTATTTTGTCTATAATAATAGTTATGTATAGTGAAGATGGAGGACAAGACCGAATGACATATTAATACGAAGGACGAGCTGTGTAATAGGGATGCTATTTATAAGTCTCTACCGCTATGATGCTCAGTTTGCTCAGTAAATGTGTTGCGTCAAAGGTCGTTTTAGTCATAAGATGACTAAAAACCTTTGGTAAATTTAAAAAATCAATATATACCGTAAACGAATCTGTTTAGATTCGATGCAAAAATGAATCGTGCATGACAAACGTAGATTTTGCGACAAGATGTCATTAAACGAAAGATTAATATCGGATAATTTTGGTTTGAGATCTATAGGCCTATGTAGGCCTATTGTCCTCTTGTGGATGAGGTTTGTTCATCTTGGTACCTTTGACCCTCGGGCTACCCTAATCAAACTTGTTCAGTTTGGAATACAATTTTGGCGTTTTAGGTAGCTGTAGAGGCTTTATTGGGACACATTTTGAGTTAAACTTTTTGATGATGCCCCATACCGTTCAAAAGTTATACCCGATATACCCAAGGTACCAGAGGGGGTGGATACCACCCCCCCTAAATTATCGACTATAACTTTTGCGCCCTTTAATATGAAGAGACACAAATTATACCATTCTATAGAGGAAATGTGGGGCTACATTTCCATGCTCATTGAGTTGTCTTTTGACAACTGGAAGTGCTCAAAAATAAATTACAATGTACATAAAGTTGTTTTATGTTTTTTTTCCATTATAACTTATCCATAATTTGTTTTTTTAACAGAAATAAATTATGCCGTTCGGTAGAGGGCATTTATGGCTATTTTCTAATACTAAATAATGGTTTACATTGGTTGCTACGAGTGGACGAAAGCCTCAAACTTTCAGTCAGCAAGTATTCACAATTTCACATCAAACCTTCGAACTAGACAGAGGATCGCCAGGACCACTCCGCCCCATACCTTACGATGCGGACTGGGGCGAAAACACAAAATATTCCTGTACTCCAGTCAACAAACAAAATAAAACTTTTAATTACATTTACCTTTGTCATGTTCACTTTCGAAATAAATATAATATGTCTGTAGCAATGCTTGATTTTATTGATTTATAACTTACTGCAAATTTACCGTGTAGTCTATATTTGGAAGATTGGAACAACAGTACGATAAGAGGAGAGTCACGTACTTATATCTGCGATGGGTATATTTTAAAAAGGTGTTTAAATAAAGCATGCCAGTACAAAAGGTTTTCGCGTTTAGTTGTGTTAGGTATCATATAAGTTACATATAAAATGTCACATTCATAATGTTATATATATATATATATATATATATATATAACAAAAAAGTATATATACATATATAAATAAATTCGTTTACTATCGGTCGCTTTAACAAACTGTGTTCAGTTACTTTGTACATAAAACGTACGATCATAAGAAAGTTAAAAGACTGCGTTCTTCGAGTCTAAATTTTTAGCTGTTGGTTAATTGTTGTTGCTTAATATGCTTTGGTTTATTTCAGGCTTTCGCAGAGAATCCATCGGTAGGCTTATGTTTGTCGCACCATCTGGCTGTTTGAGGTCTATAATATTATGTCTAGTGAAGATGGAGGACGAGACAGAATGACATATTATTAAGAAGAAGGAACTGTGTTTTTAGGGATGCCATGTGTAAGTCTCCCACCGCAATGATACTCATTGCCTGCGTTAATTGCGTCAACGGTCGTTGTCGTCATAAGATGACTAAAAGCCTTTGGTGAAAATAGAGAAATAAAATCAGTTCCGTTTACGAATCTGTTTATATCCGATGCAATAATGAATCGTAGATTTTGCGACAATGTGTCGTTAGATAATTTTGGTTTCAAGTATTAGAATAGACTATGTTATAACGGTAATATTAGATTTAATGGCCTATGTATTGTCCTTTTGGGACCGTCCATAAAGTACGTCACGCTATTTTTGACCATTTTTGACCACCCCCCTCCCCCCTGTCACAAACTGTCACAAATCTCGGACCCCCCCCCCCCAAAAGTACGTCACACCTTCGAACAATTTTTTTTAAACATCACCATTTACCTAACCCTCTAAACCCTAGGATACTATTCCTAATCCCTCTGATAGTGACGTGTGTCCCTAAACGCTTTGATAGTGACGGGAAATCAGCTTTTATCCCACCAGGCCGGGTTTTAGACACGCCTGGCCGGGCCGGGTCGGATTTTAGGTACTAAGAACAAACAAAATAAACAAGAATTTAAAAAATAAATGTGTGACGTCACACAGGGCCTGACCCCCTCCCCCCTGTCACAAACTGTCACACTTTCTTACACCCCTCCCCCCCGTGGAGCGTGACGTACTTTATGGACGGCCCCTTTGTAGCTGAGGTTTGTTCATCTTGGTACCTTTAAAATTGCTTGCGTCGGATAATAATTGTCCAATGCTGCAGAACCAAAAATCTTATTCATCGCGTTATAAAATTATATAGTCTGCATTACTTTAAGGCTTTTGATGTCGTAAGACGATTCTAAACTTTGGCTTAATAATTCCCAACAATTGGATAAAGACGCTATTGTTTTTGTTATCACACACACGGAGACGTTAGACTAAAACCACGCGCCCTCTTTATTTGCTTTTGAAGTATCATACGGCAACGAAAATTGCTTGACGTTGTATTGAACGAAGACAGACGACTACTTCATAAAAACAAAAAGTTAAAATAATGCAGTATTATTGTATTATCATCAGACAAATATAAAACACCTGTAATAAGAAGTCTCTACAAGCATAACAGATCGAACTTCTGAAACATGTTTAGTCAAAATTCGACTATTCTTAACCGATACCGTTTGCATTCTGAGAGTACCAGTCCCCAGCCTAGATAAACGGGGAGGTCGAAACTGCTGGTTTTTGCTATTAAATGTTTTTGCTATCAAATGATGTTGTCAAAATGTAAATACTCCTACAATGTTGGGACTCTGACATTGCAAATCCCAAACCTGGATGAATGGACTGGGACGACCCTGGTGGTCTTTGCTATCACAGAGCGTCTTTGGGGCCGTCCATAAAGTACGTCACGCTCCAGGGGGGAGGGGGTGTAGAAAAGTGTGACAGTTTGTGACAGGGGGGAGGGGGTCAGGCCATGTGTGACGTCACACATTTATTTTTTAAATTCTTTTATGTTTTTTTGTTCTTAGTACCTAAAATCCGACCCGGCCCGGCCAGGCGTGTCTAAAACCCGGCCTGGCGGAATAAAAGTTGATTTCTCGTCACTATCAAAGCGATAAGGGACACACGTCACTATCAGAGGGATTAGGGATAGTATCCTAGGGTTTAGAGGGTTAGGTAAATGGTTATGTTTTAAAAAATTTGTTCGAAAGTGTGACGTATTTTAGGGAGGGGGGTCCGAGATTTGTGACAGTTTGTGACAGGGGGGAGGGGGGTCAAAAATGGTCAAAAATAGCGTGACGTACTTTATGGATGGCCCCTTTGAACTAAAACTACGACAACTATAATTGACATAGTTATTAGTTGACTTATAGAGTATTATAGTACAAAGAAGCAAATCGTTGAAATTTGTTTTGAACGAAGAAAGAAAACAAATGTTGAAAGACAAAAAGTTAACTTAGAATATTCACGAGGTTAAAATTAAGCACCTTTAAAAATAAAGTCTCAACATCTATAGAAGTGGAAAAATGCTGACACTTTTGAATTACTGACGGAAACTCAAGTCATCCTCAATCAGTCAATTATATTGCCAACTGGATTTGCGGGCCACAGGGTTGGGGAATGGATGAATGGAATGTTAGCAACTGCTTTATGATCTAGTGAACTTGAATAAAATTACTACCATCGTGAATTGAATAATCTCTTCATGTGCCAGTCCCAAGAATACATACAGCATGTCGGTGACGTCAATAAAGCATCATATTTATGAAACATAATAATATTATAATATAATATTCTTTCTATTCAACAATCCGGTTGACCGAACGCAACCGGTTACAGTGTGCAATAATTATGCAGTTTAATAATTCACGTGCTAGCTTAACAACGATGACTTGTTTAACAGCATAGATGAATACTATTAAACATCGTTGTTAAGCTCATCATCAATATCATTGGGCTCAATGCCCGTAAGAGTCCGACGCCACTCTCTGTCTGAGTCTGTCTCGCGCCGCGCTGCCCAGCTTCAACCGGTCCGGTCAGCAGGTCTGCTCCTACCATTAACATCTTGGAGCAGTTAGACCGCCTTGTCTGTATGAAGAGAATATTGGGAGAGAGGCATGAAGGACAGCTTGGGTCAATGCCCGTATGTGTCCCACGCTCTCCCCCGACTCTCTCCACCGGTCTGTCCTGACCGGCCTGTGCATTGTCTGCTCCACACCATGACACCTTGAAGCATATGGGTCGCTCTGTCACTTGTGCCGTGGTTTTTGCGGATTTCAATCGTCTTGGTCTTTTACTGCCAGCGTATCGCCACCCATCTGGCCAACCTTCCTCACTTTGTCCGGGCTTAGGACCGGCACAGGGAATTTGTTGGTTCCCTGTGGCGGAGGATGGATGCAGTTTAATGTCGTGCCCAGGACGTTGTTAAGCTCACACGTTATTATAGCCGAGCGATCGCTTTATTTATTCTGTCTTTTACACACCTGCTGAATAAAGCAGACTATTGCTATAAATATCACGAGATGCAATGGACTTTCAGTAAACGTTGATCGTAGTTCAGTGCACTCCTCCTTTCCACTGGCCTCTGACGGGTAGAGTATTATATTGGGCTTGTGTCAGAGTAAAACGGCGGATGGATGCAGATTGTAATGGCATCTTAAGTGATCTAGTCGCAGAGAATGTTTTTTCAAACTATTTGCTCCTCACATTTTGCTGTCTTATAACCAATTAGTGTAACCCGACGTTGCCATGGAAATTTAATCTTCTCGCTTAGACCCTGCATCTTCAACCTAGTTGAATGAATGCTCTTGAGTGCTGTAATACGCCGAGCAAATTTCTGTCCAGAGTAACGGCCTCTGTTGTCATAGACCCTGGTCAAATCGGATCCATCCATAGGCGATAATTGTAATAACAGATAACCATATGAAAAAACAACCGTTTGCGAACGTCTCTTGTCATAAGCTGCAGACAAACTAGGAATCCATCCATCCATTATTTCATTGATAAAAACATCATGCCTAGACAGGTAATTAGAATGACGTAGGTTTGCATAATCTAGTCGAGTGCCTGCCTCAACAGTCAATTAACCCTTATAGGGTCACGATTTTTCTCAACCGATTTTGGTCACCGGGGGGTAAAAAAATACCCCCACTGTGATTCGCATGATTCCTATGACAAACTCCGATTTTCAAGTATAAAACTAAAATAAATTATTTATAGAAGGTCCGCAGAATGCACTGCAACCATAGTAACATATGCAGCACTGCAGGAAAATCAAAATGGCGGACAAAATGGCGGCCAGAATCTAAAATGACTATAAGTGAAGTTATGTATGCAATGGAAACATGATTTCAGAGTCTAAATCAACATTTTCGAGGTCAAGGAATGCAATGTAACCAATGTCACATATGTGGCACTGCACGAAAATCAAAATGGCGGACAAAATGGCGGCCAGAATATCAAAATGGCTATTAGTGAAGTCATGTGTGCAATGGAAACATGATCTCAGGGTCTAAATCAGCATTTTCGAGGTCAAGGAATGCGATGAAACCAATTTCACTTATATGGCACTGCCAGGTAACCACAATTTGGATAAAATGACGGCCAGATTCTTGAATTGGCTATCAGTGTAGTTCTGTATCTATTGAAAATAATGATGTAATAATTTTCTTGGTCAACTAATTTCATGAAAGCCACATTCTATATGTAGCATTGAGTCTATTATGCAATAAAATTATCATATCTAGTCGAAATTTTTAGTAGCCTATGATTATACTGCAGTTTAACTATTGCTGGCACTATATGTGTGCCATATTCATACTTCAATGTTTCATAACTTGATCTATCAATAGTTTCAATGTTTCATGACTTGACAGATAAAGTGTATACAGTATACACTATACAGTCTATACAGGTCTTGTTGCTGTCAATGTAATTGCGTTCAAGTGTACATGGCAAGATCGCATTTCGACAGCAGTAGGGCTTGATGCTACACTTGTTAACTTGCTGTAGACAATTTCATTTATTCATCCTAATTTTATGAAACCAATACGATTTCTATTATTATGTCCAGATACTGATAAGGAGACATTTTAACAGCAAGACGCTCATGTGTAAAGCATGCAAAATGCTATGCTTAACAATTCCTGAGTAAAATAGCTAGGACGTGGTACATTTTCGTACTTTATAGCTGATTTGGGTGCATGAATAACTAATGAAACTGGATGCATTCTGTGCATAAAACATATTTAGGAAAAGTCATAGAAGCGATTTCTTCAACTATTTTCAGGAAATAAAATTTCCGTGAAAAACCGAGATGGGGTATTTTTACCCCCCGGTGACCCTATAAGGGTTAAGCAAGGCGCTGACGCTGCTATTGACCACCTTCTAATGATACCAGGTATCGTTATGCAACGATAAAATTATAGCCAAAGAAAAGTCCAGTCGTTATTCTTTAAAAGTAGGCGACGAAGAGCAACGACTTCAGCAAGAGCCATGAAGCATCCATGATTATGATGAGAAATGAGCCCATATACTTACCATCAACATACAAGGACGAGTTACCTGGCCTCTCCTTCGCCGTCTCGCCATACCACCGACAGTGCAGGTCAATCTACTTATTCTAGCTGAGCTGTATAATTAGGGGGTGGGCAGAAAACCTGCAAACAAATTTTTGCCTTAGCAGGATGTTGATTCCCCGACCTCTCAATTGACAATCAGCCGGTAATACAACTGAACTATCGATCTGTGGTCTAAAACTGTATAGCCTTCGAATTTTTTTCAATCGGCTTTCACGATCTTTTATGCCTTATAAGACGCCGTTAAACTTTTGAAAGCAGGTGTTGTTATAATTCGTGTCAATGACGCTTAATATGATTTTGGTCATGTAATGTCGACATCATCTGCCATGACAACCACAAGATGTCGCTGAGCAATCGAAAAGTGAATCATATATTATTCGTCGGGTGGACATAATTTTTATAGAGCTTCGACTTCGTCGTTTCTGTCAACCGCTAGATGTCGCTAAACAGTGGAGCTGTACGGAAAATTTAGAATTTAGAATTTAGATTCCTTGGTACTTGTCGGTTAATTCACCTGCAGACACCGAAACCCATTATACGCAAGTTTACATGCAAAAATTAATTCACCTGTTGGTTATATCGCAAATTGAATAGATTCACTGTGCGCAGTTAACATTGACATTGAAAAGAACTGTTCAAATTAGGAACATTGACCTTGATCCAGCTTTGATGAATTTGTATAGCGCCCGCTTTTAACACGGGCGCTATACAAATTCAGATTGATTGATTGATTGATTGATCTATTGATAAAGAGAAAAATCAAAAGCTGCAAGATCAATTACTTTGAAATCAAATCAAATGCATTGCTCACAAAACAATTATACGTTTTGCATTGTTATATATTGTATAATAAGCTTCGGATTCTAATTTAATGCGTGATTAGATGTGCAGAGAGTTGGAAGCAAGGAAACAATGAGAAGATCCAGTTTTGAACATTGAAATCCGATTGGGAAGGGACACGTTGGGGTGGTGGTGGAGGAAAAGATTCGATCGTTGCAAACTTCTTCTGTTGTATCCAGGTTTGGTGAATTAGACCTAAGCGTCGACTTGAAGAAATCAACCGAACAGTTCAACCTTCTTCTCGTCTTGCTTCGTGTGGTGCGGTGAACGAGTCAAACTATTCCCGGTACGAAGAAATTTGCAAATTTTAAGTGTTGTTAAAAGTGGAGGATTAAACACCTTTTAAAGTGGTATCGTTGCATTACAATAAGCCATGACCGCACAATGTCAGGTCTTTTTGTCTGGTCTCTCTCTCTCTTGGTTTAAAGAACATTGTCCTATGTCACCGTCTACTTGACTTGAATAAAACACCTTTAATTTGAAGCACGGTTATATAATATTAAGCCTCAATTTCAATCGGGGAGGGGGCGTCAGCATTCGACGATTTTCGTGTAGTCAAACTCTGGGCCAAACCGTCCACTGACATGCTGTGGTTGTCCTACCACATTTGAAATTGAAATTTCATTCAGCTTTATTGCACTAAACATTTGAATATTCAATTAACCTTGGATAAAAACATATTCCTCAACAATGTTTCAATAAATCTAACTAGAGTTTCTGTTGAATACAGTGAACCAACAACACTTAAAATTTGCAAATTTCTTCGTACCGGGAATAGTTTTACTCGTTCACTGCACCACACGAAGCACCTTTCAGAGAATTTTACAACATATACATTGTTCATGATGGATTTTTACAGAAGCACAATCACAAAGCATAGATAATCGATTTTGTAGACATTGCTATAATTTTGTATTACTTGCATATTGTTAGATGTAGAAATATTAAGGCTGGAGTGAATATGTTAGGTTTTTTTACACTGGATTGAATTACTAGTTTGGTTCATAATTTTGTTTACAGCGTGTGCGAATAAAGGTCGTGAAAAATTAGACGTTTTGTATATACATTTCTATGTATACTCAAAGAAAGGACTTAGAATGCGAGGGTTTGAAAACATCGCAATATATTCGTCTTTCTCGCATAGATCTCTGTTTTTGCTTCTCAAGGTCTTCTTCGCATTTGCGCATAGAATTCATGTCCCAAAAATTTTCACTGCTGTGGTGCCTATTGCATTAATGTCCAAATCATTTATAAAGGATTATGATTACTGTCTGACATGACCACGGGGACATAATTATAGGCCCTATGCAATTTATACATGGTGGTGCCTTGTGCGATTTTCATCACATCCAATGAAAACAACGGAAAAAATAGGTCGACAGACCTAATAACCGCGATATGTCGTTAAGCACAACGTAAAAGCTCGTATTATACACCTTCTTTAAGAGTTCACAGCAGTCATAAATTTTCAAAAAGTTGAACCTTATTTCATATAATATGTAAAATTAAATTCTTCATTATCATAATGATACATGGCCTGAAACCCATAATAATATTATAATTTTTATGTGTCCAACGCGCACTTCTTCACAGTCACCTATCCTGTGCATGATTATATTGTTAAGCTGTATAGATCTTGATTGCACCTGTCCTTGATGTCGTCCATCCACTCCATGTTTGGTCTTCCTCTTCTCCCCTTGCCGTCCATAATTGCAAGCATCGCACTTTTTTATTTATCTGTTGTTAGGATCAAATAAATTGGAATATTTCTGATAGTGCCAACTCCATGATTTTATGATGTAGGGAATGAGCGACAGAGACACATCCACAGAGACACACGCATACTCAAACAGACGATCAGGGAGATAGACAGCCAGTCAGTCAGACAGACAGAGCGATGCACACGTTACATATACACCGACAGAGACACAGAAAAACACGCAGACAAACAGACAAATAGTCAACTTATTCAGTTCTCCATAATATATGCGTTCGTCTGTTTGTGGACGGTGATGATCGCTTGCAGAGTGTATCAATACACTTTGGATCTCTTGGATATATTTATTCGTTTGAGAAAACTGAAAAAAAGACAAAGACTCATAAACGAAGAATCGGACGAAATAAAGAAATATTTATAAACTCCAAAAGACCATCTTCGTCACGCCCTCTATGTCTCTCGTCAAAGCCAACAACATAGACAAAGACTCTTCTTTTATAGCGCCACTGTGCACTGCCGAAATCTACCGGATATCATTAATATTGAATTTCAATGGATTCAGGTTTTTTGAGCGCGATATCATACCTGTTTTTGTCATTGTTTAAAACAAAGCAAATGGAAGTTAATTTGCCAAAAATAAACAAACGCTGGCCTTTCTCAGCTTCTCTTCATCTGGGGAATGCGATTATTACGCGACATAAACTGCTCTACTTTGTGACAAGGGCTACACAGTAGGCCTAATGAGAATCATCTTATGTGACAGTCATAATTATAATTAGAATTTTATGTAAATGTATTGTCCAGTTGTAGCAACTGTTTGTTCTTTTTTGTTACCTTTAAACTTATATGCTTGGTTGCACCGTAAGCGATTTTGATCACATGAAAATAAAAACAAAGAAAAAAAGACAACAGACCTAATAACCTCGGGATGTCATAAAGCACCGCGTAAAAAAGCTCGTATTACACACCTTCTTTAAGAATTTGCAGCAGTGATAAATTCTTGAAAATCTGAATAATGGTTAATGTGAACTTCTAAAAAGTTAATTACGATCACAATCAATATCTGACGTATTTCTGCTAGAGCCAGCTACATGATTTTATGATGTAAGGAATGGGTGACATAGACACGAACAGATAGAGACACAGGCAGACACATTGACAGAGACAAGCGAACAGACACACATACGAACATGGAGATAAACTGACGGACAGACAGTTATAAAAAGGACAGAGAAAACGACACTGAACATAGAAGTACAGACAGACAGGCAAACAGATAGACAGACAGACGTGTCAGTCAGTCAGTCAGACAGAGAGATACACACTATTATACGCCGACAGAGACGCAGAAAGACTAACAGACAAACACAAAAATTGACAGACGTGTAAGCAGCCTTATTGTTTGTTTGTATGTGCACTTGTTATAGCGCCCCTTCAAGCTCACTACTCAGAGGCGTTCCCGACTGCAGAGAGGACTCTGCATCGGAGTTTCACGCCGAAGCGCTGAGCAATTGTGAGTGAAGGACTTGCCCAAGGTCCCTACGCGGCGACTTGAGGTGGATTCGAACCTCGAACCCTCCGGCTTCAAGGCAACGACGCCACCACTACACCACCGCGCCTTAGTCGACTATGTTGTCCAATTATTACTGAATCGTTCTTATCTGTTTGTCCACTGCGTTGAATTTTATTCTCTTCCAAGAATATTATTGCTTCGTTTTAAGAAAAACAAAAAGAGTCAATAACTCATAAACGAAACTAAGAAATGTGGACTTCACTCGACCATCTTCATCACACCATCCATGACGCGAAACTCCGTCAGTGTTTATATCCTAACAGTGCCAGTCCCAAACCTGGATACAGGAGGAGGGTAACTCCCCATCATAAAAAATGGAAAAGTTCACTGATGATTATTCGCAATGTGGCGATGCACGAAGGGGCGCTATAGCATGTACGCATACAAACAAACAGCCAAAAACTATGGCATCGTATCTATTGGGCGTGAAATGTTATTATCAATTGATCAACATCAAATTAATATTGAAATAAATGGTTTATAACAAGATGCGTCATCAGGCTAAAATAGGCTTTAAATGTTATTATTGCGCTTTCAATTTTCATTTTGGTATTGCACGAACAATTAAATTAATTTTTTCAAAACTTCTCTTGAACGAAGAAAGAAAACCATTTCGGAAAGACCGAAAGTTAAATGAACGAAACGCAACATCACAAGGCTAAAAAGTACACACCTCTAATAAGAAATTTCAACACTCATAACAGGTTTAACTTCCAGCCGTGAAAACAGCTAGTACAGGTCTTTGAACAGCATTCGTGTAATCGTGTTATGGAGTTCTTATTATTTTCTTACTCAAATGGACGAGACATGGAGCGCAGATTGTGTTTGCTATAAGAGACTATTAGACTATTAACATCAAATATTTATCGCATGCTTACAAGCAATTTTGAACATTCATTGACCAACAATGAAATTATTGGCAGATTAGATATGCAACATTAAAATAAGAATCAAAGTATTCATCCATCATTTAGAGATATGAACAATAATAGCAAGTGCACAATTTTTCAATGCCTGTTTCATCTATTACAGAATTATTTGGGGGGAAAACAAACAACCACACACTAGAAAAACAAACAAAAAAACAATAAACACGATAGAGGCAAATCCAGGGAAGAACAGAAAGTGATTTGAAGTTGTATCCCAATGTCAGAATTAAACACCTTTAATAATATTATAAACACACGTATATAGATTTGAAATTCAAAAACATGGTTAACTTCGACTGCTCGCTTTCATTCACCAAGATGATTTGCAATTATTGTAATAAATTATTATGCCCTCGTTGCAATACTTGTCGAGTGCATAATGGCTCTCAGACTGGCACGATTGTCATAATGGTCAATGGACATTGCATATTCGGTGTGCGAAATGCGCTGTAGCCTCAATAATTATATTTTGTTATGTAGAGCGTTCAGCAGTCGATAAAGAGCTCTATAAGAAACTTTACGTCACATTTTAAGGGGTTTAACCACCTTTTATATGTATTGCCACTACACTATAATAACCAACACTGCTGAGTTCTGTCGAGCATCAAATTAAAATGTTTGAAATTTTGTGTCCACTAAGAAAAATTTGCTTCCAATTGGTTCTTCGATGTCAGCAATTCAAGGAGAATCAGGCCGAGGCCGTAGAGGGGTGGAGTTGGCGTACGGACCTCATATACGGACCGCGTGGGCGTTGGGGAGGGGCTTACGGAACTACTCATGGGGTAGGGGGTCACGTCAACTTTCCAAGCTAGAATAATAAAGAAATTTCTAAATGGGGGACTGTGGCCGGATTAGCCTCCACTGGATCCGCCTTTGGCCTATCCATCCAATCAATTTATACTGTCGCTCAATAAATTACTATCACACAAGATGCTTTTTTTATTGCAATGTCCCTCGAAACGCAATGATTGATAACTCAAAGATTAATGCAAAATGTATCTCGTGCTACTTATAGAATCAGTTGACTTTATTTAGCAGGTGTCTAAAAGTTCGCTCTGGAAAAACAATCGCTCAGTTGAAACGTGCGAGCTTAACAACGATGTTTCATGGCATAGATGATAGGCGCCGCACTCCTCCCTCCATCCAACGGGCTGACACTCTAACGCAGCGTTTCCCAAAGTGGGTTCCGCGGAACCCAAGGGTTCCGCGGGGCGATCGCAGGGGTTCCGCGAGAAGTTGTAAATAATCTAAAAAAAATTGAAAATGCAGGGCTTTTTTAACATGCAGCTGTACACAAAATGTGCAGTTCTAAATGGATTTATGCAGTTGTAAAAGCACTTCTGTCACAAGTTCTGTGCAGTTAAAACTAGCAAAAAGGTCATTGTCATCCGATTGGAAGTAATTTACCATGGAGGATGGGAAGGGAAAGAAGCGGTTGTGCAGTTCTAAAAATTCCTTAAAACAGCCCTGTGAAAATGCACTCAAAGTTTGAAACTACAGTCAATCGACTTTTGTGTTTTGTCCTCGCCCATTGAGTGGCTATTCGAGTTCTCATTGCCCATTAGAAATCGAGTTACAATTTATAGACATTGATCACTGCTGAGACGTACGTAGGTCAGAGCTGTAAATCTGAACAGGAACTCAGCCATCTTTGTCATCGTTATCCCGACCGAGGATAATCTGAGCATGATTAAGCCTAAACGCGACAGCTTAAAAAGTACCGCCAAGTCAAATTATCGAACTGCGCAGTTGTGACAAATAATAACTTTATTAGTTGGTGTTAACATTTACCAAAATTCAGTGACTGTATCGTAAGCTTGGGTTCTATATATAGGCAGCTCTTCTTGGTTTAAATGATAGGCCTAGGCCTACAGCTGACAATAAGAATCCTGCAGATTTCAAGTGTCAAGCCAATTACAGTAGAGAAAATGCACTAAAAAAAATGGCTGTTCGTGTTCTAGACTTCATGTGCGCTATTCACAGCATTGGGATCCACACGAGACGTGATTTTCAAAACAGTTCGACTTAATTTTCAGATAAGAGAAGTAAATTTTCTACAATAGTGTTTTGGCAGGCCTATGTAGCCCATATATTAGTATGCTTCACAGGCGCTATGCATGCTTCAGTTTGTTTAGTTGATATTGGGGTTCCGCAAGAAAATATTAGGACACGAAGGGTTCCGTGGCCCAAAAAGTTTGGGAAACGCTGCTCTAACGGATAGAATCGTTGGCTTGTGGCGGAGTAAAACGGTGGATGGATGCAGATTTTAACAACAACTTAAGAAGTCAAAGCGAATAAACAAAAATTTGAAGCAGTTTCAAACGATTTTTTCTTCACATTATGCTGAATTATAATCAGTTTGGGTAAACCAGCGCTGCCATAGAAATGTTAGCTTTGCGCTTCCACATAGCTACATCCCGTCCCTTCGGATTGGGGTGCCCAGCCAGCTACACCCCTTTGGGGCATCCGGTGTTGACCAGTAACTATCTGGGTTTTCTCCGCCACCACACCACACCCATCCCACAGCCAGATTCCGCCTCAGCACCCCGCTCCACCCCATTCCAGCCAACCCCCATCTCACAATGACAATAGGCTAATAACAGTATGCCTCTCTACACGGAATTGTTTGTTTGTTTGTTTGTGCACTTGTTATAGCGCCCCTTCAAGCTAAAATAATAACCTTGCTCTCCTCTGTGACTTGTCCCTGCATCTGGTATCTCCTCAATGTCTAAATGCATTTTTATCTATCCCGGGAGTTTCTGCACGGAGAGCGCCTCTGAATAGTTCATACTTCGAGAGGCACTTTCTAAATGTTCAAGTACTAAATGACACTAATTATCTACTATCATTATTATCATTGTTGTTTTGCAATGTGAACACCCGTTTAAATTGTATGTTTAATTATATAATTTCTTTATTTGTTGCCTCCGTTTGAATTGGTTGTGCAAAGAGTTTTAATCAGTGATACCACATAATTATGTGGTGATACAGCTACATATTTTAGTAAATGCCAAGATGGGATCTTCAAAAAAGCCAATAAAAGACAAGTTAACAATTATGGACTATGACATTGTCATCTATTTTATTCCAACAGAAGTAATTTTATCCGATA
Organism: Lumbricus terrestris; assembly: GCA_949752735.1. NCBI lineage: Eukaryota > Metazoa > Annelida > Clitellata > Crassiclitellata > Lumbricidae > Lumbricus > Lumbricus terrestris. The sequence goes on along the minus strand of OX457040.1, from coordinate 3,391,674 downwards.
AATTGTAATGTTTATGAAATTATGTGTAATCAATGCAGAAATAAATGTATTTTAAATTGTTAATAATTGGTTCTGTTCGCTGAATCGTTGATTATCCAACATACTAACAACAATTTGTTTCAAATCTAAATCCTGCAACCAGTCATCATTGAATGGCTGGTTATGCTAACTGTTGGTCTTAGTTCTCTTACTGTTACCAGATGCCAATGTGCATCATGAAGAACCATCATTATTGCCCTACCGATTGATGTCGTATCTTTTGTTGCGTTTTATGACGATTTAAAATCCATAAGTAAAAAAATTACTAAAACTAAACACATTGAAAATGCAACTATTGTTATTAATATAATTAAGTGCCTGCTAATAGAAACCTACAAAGAACGACGAGGAACGATCCTACAGGGGCATCGGGATTCGATCTAGGTTCCTCTCTCTCTCCATGACTGTGTGACATCTAAAGCGCCACCTGGCGCCCCTCATCTGAAGAGAAGATGATGAAATCGGCTGTCGGATGAGATTGCGAAAGATACTTGGGGTGAAGGTCAGTACATCGTTGTAGCAACATCGAGCTGAATTTGAAAACTACTTCGTGAGGAAGTAGCCTCGTTAATGTCTCTGTTGACCGTGAGATGACGTCAAACGGAGGTGACTCCTAATCAATCTATACTTCATCGTGTCTGCTATTACAAACTACGTCAGCTTAGAGTGGTATCTCGATCTCTGACCCTAACCGATGTGGCGCTCTTATCCATGCCTCTGTGGCCACTTGCATCGACTATAATAATTGTACAGTACTACAGAGTCCTCTATGTTCGGATCAGCACGAGGCTCGGCGCATATGGGCACGTCTTATTATTTTACATATCCATAAACTTGGTCACGTCAGGGCATGGGAGGAGTTTGTCAGGGACTAGTGGGGCGATAGCCCCCCAAGAAGATCCATGTTCAGTTTTTTACCGTGTCAACGGTTTCTTTTCCCGGGCTTAGCCCACCCCCACCGCCCCCCCCCCAGAAGGCGCAGACTCATACATGTAAGTTAGCACCTCCAAGAACGGAAGCCAAACTCCGTCCATGCGTCAGGGACTGCATGCAGCATGTACACCACTGACTTCCAATTCCGCAGATGATCGCCGAAAGGGTTTCTGCATTGGTTTGACGCTGCATGGTGTTGGATGCAGCAACTAGTCTAATTCATTTGTAGGTATGTGTATAAATGCTTTGACGTTTTTTGTTTGCATGTAATTAGCTTGCGATGTACAGTGTCGTGCGTGGAAGAATATACTTGAAAAAGGTTTATGCCAACTGTATTTTGCCTCAAGTTGTATTTAAAAGGTGGAAATCTTAAGAGGTTGAAGAGTGGGAACAAACACCTTTATTAAGAAGTATTGCAATACCTTAATAGTCTTGAATTGTACATTTAAAATGTTTTAAGCTACTTTCAAAACATTACTTGAAACTAGATTTACTCCAACGACATTACTAGTCGCAAGATGTCGTAAGACACCGAAAACAATTTCTGCTGCGCTCTAAGCTCTAAGTTCATTGATATTGCAAGTTCCAATAATGTACACAGCAGGAGGTCGACGCGAAACTCCGTCAGTGTTCATATTCTGACAGTGCCAGACCAGAGCCTGGATAAAAGAGGAGGGCGACTCCAATCATAAATAATAGGAAAGTTCACTGGTGATTATTCACAATGTGGCGATGCACTGTTGCGTTGATGTCATGGACGCTATTCGACGTGAAATGTAATTAACAATTAATCAACGTCAATATTCAGCATTGGAATAAAAACTTTAATGAGATGCGTCATCAGGCTAAACTAGGATTTAAATGGTATTGCAGCGCGTTCAATTGCCATTTCGGTGTTGCACAATCAAATAAATTGCTCAAATTTCTATTCGACGAATAAAGAAAACTGCTTCGAAAAGATAGAACGTTAAATGATGAATTATCAGGAGGCTAACACTAAACACCTCTAATAAGAAGTCTCAAGACTTATAACAGGTTTAGCTTCCGAAAATAACATAATAAGCTTCAGTTATCCACTTTAAACTAGAGCCTAGCCGTTTTAAGTGATACGGGGAAAATATAAATATACGAAACAAAATATTTGTCGACAGGCAAAGGCCATTGTTGTCATAAACAATAAAAAACCGTTGGGTCCATTTGTTACATAGATAAAAGAAAATATAGGAATATTCTTTATTTTTGACAACAAGACGATAAGAGGTCGTCAGCAAAATTTTACCGTTGCATGTTTCGTCAGCAGTTCACCCAAGATTGCCGGCAAAAACGGACATTTTCTCAACCCTCACACAAAAAAGCCGAATCAACGACGTTTCGTCCTTGACCCTTTTCGATTCACGCATAACAATGATACCGTTATTATAAAGATCTTGGTGGCACAGATATTTGAACGTTCGGTCTATTTTGACTAAAATAATAGCTGTTAAACGACGACGATATAATTATCACTAGAGTATTTTTAAGGCTGACTAATCTACGCGACAGCAAATTAATATGAGATTAATTTGCCATCGAATGACGTCATGTCCATTATCTGATGACGTGGCAAAATCAATTTGCTGTAGTTTTTTTCGGTTTATCGCTACTGTGTGACAGCAACTATCATCAGCGCCGCCCTCCTGCTTTCTTCAGGCTTCGGACTAGCACTGGCGCGGGTAGGTTAGTAACTGAGTTGATGAGGGGAGTGATGAAGAGTTAAAGGGTATCTCAGCATAACTATAGGGACCGATGTGTCGGTTAGCGTCAGGTTAGGCGCCGTGAGGGTCGGTTAGGGCTAGGATAGGGATAGGGCCGTCATTCGGTACCCGATACTACAGTTACGCTAGCATCTCATTGCTTCGAGTCAGTTGACATATTCAAAAATTATTTTTACATTATTCGCTATTTGCATCGTTTAACGCAGCGCAACGAATTCAAAGGATGGAATGGTTTGTGGTGGTGGTATTTGCAGTTTAACAGACACCATTAGCTTATAACAATACCAATTAACCTTAACAATAGATCAGTTTATTACTGAAACATTTTTTTTATTAAACTCAAAACTGTCCTTTTTGCCGTGTTAGAGTCGGAAGCGCTTCTGAGTAGTCCCCTTGAAGAAGCGCTGTATACATTCTTGAATGAATGAATGAATTAGTGACGCCCTCCTCCTTTATCCATGCTTGGGACGCACAGGCAGAGTGCAACCAGTGGCGGAGCTGGACTGGTTTGTTTTGTTTTCAACGGTTGCAGAGTCAGATGTTTATAAGACACGTATAAAAGGTGACACAATAGAACGATGGTAATAACAGAAATAATAATAAAACCTTTTTTTAATCGGGACAAAAATGGTGATATGAATCTTAATAGTTATTACTGTTGTTGCCAGTTATCTACATTTTTCTGGAAAGTTTATCGTCGTCGTATGACATCAAGGGTCGCTGACGACAGTTTACAGCATATTATTGCAATTGAATAAACATCTCCGACAGACACCATTTAACGATGTCTTAACACTGTGTCTGCCATTGCCCCACCTCAGTTTTATCGTATGGCGCACATGCGTCCTGGGGATATTGATGTCATATAAAGCTGTAGGCAAATGTGGGGGTCCATTTTTGACACACATTTTGAGGCAAAATGTCCGACACAATTATATTATATAGTTATATCCTAAATAGACGAGACACTCACCTCCTATTTTGTCGACTATGACATGATGGTATTCAAAATTCTTTATGGAAGAGAATCAGAATTATGCCATTCTTATGGAATGTAGGGCTATAGTAATTATTTCCATGTTCGCTAGTTTGTCTTTTGAAAACCGGAAGTGATCATAATGAATTTTTTTTGTTAAAATGGTTGATGTTTGCATCACAACGCAAACCTGCATTTCTGCGTAAGCGTTTGTCAGTGGATGGATGGATTCGATTTGACCAGATTCTATGACAACAGAGGCCGTTACCCTGGACATAAATTTGTTCGGCATATTACAGCACTTAAGAGCTAGGTACTGAACCAGCTTTATTTTATTTAAGTAGCTAAGGAACTAAAAATATGAGTTTAACCATGGGCGGAGACCTAGGGGGGGACAGGGGGGGACGGTCCCCCCCAATGGTGTGGTTGGGGGGGACGGCCCATGCATTTGTCCCCCCCAATGTTTAAGCGTTAGGGCATGTACACACACACACACGTCAGTAGAGTTCTAGAGAAAGGCAACTTTAGCGGATGAAGTACATATTTCTAATGATATGAATTCCTGATCAATCCAGGCTCTAACCAATAGTTATTTAGACCCATGATGAATTGTTTGCGAACATTATACTGTGTGGATAAGATACCTCTTTTAACGTATTACCGGATATTATAAAAACCCATTGTCACAACTGATATAAAATTTATTAATTTAATTGGATCTCTTTCTATCGTGTTTATTGTTTTTTGAATGTGTGTGTGGGTGTTTTTTTAAAATAACTCTGTAATAGATTACACAGTCATTGAAAATTTTTGTTCTTGCAATTATTGTTCATGGCTCCAAATGATGGGTGAATACTTTGATTCTTTATTTTAATGTTGAATATATAATCTGCCATTAATTTCATTGTTGACCAATGAATGTTCAAAATTGTTTCTAAACATGCGTTAAATATTTTATGTTAATTTAACTAAGTAGCCTCGATGTTATATTATGTGGTCATCATGAAATGTGCAAATGTATAATAATATTGCCATCAAACTTCGGAAAAATGAAATGAAAACAAAGAGAAAAAGGACAAAACTGCCGAACAGCTGAACAAAAGTGAATGGACATACGCTAAAATCTTTAAAGACATCAACAGCCTTTGTAGCTATAAGATGTCGTTAAACTTCTGATTAATAATAATAAATAACGTCACAATGTCATAATCGGGCTTCTGCTACATTCTCTAAAGGTTTCCTTCAGGCTCGAGTCAACCACCAGTTGAACATTGGGAATAATATGGAAAGTAAGTAAGTTATTATGTAAGTATTTTGTTTATTACTCCTCTTGAAAACGAACAATGGGACATAGAACATCGTTATTATACATCGCACTAAAAATAGGTAATAAAAACGTGCGATTTATAATCCCAAGTTAAATATAATATAATTACTAAACTATTATCATCAAACAAGTTAACTATTATTTTTTAAACAGAGAATTTCAATTGGAGATGTCTCTTACACACCTCTTTTAACTTTACTAAACTATTATCATCAAACAAGTTAACTATTATTATTGTTTTAGACTGATAATTCCAATTGGAGATGTCTTTTACACACCTCTTTTAACTTTACTAATCTTATATCATCAGATAAGCTAACTATTATTTTTAATAGAGAATTCCAACTGGAGATGTCTCTAACACACCTCTTTTAACTTTACTTAACTATTATCATCAGACAAGCTGACTATTTTTGCTTAAACTGAGAATTCCAATTAGAGTTGTCTCCTAGAGACCTCTTTTAACTTTACTAAACTATTTTTATCAAACAAGTTAACTGTTATTATTGTTTTAAACTGAGAATTCCAATTTGAAGATGTCTGTTACACACATCTTTTAATTTTACTAATCTTATATCATCAGACAAGTTAACTATTATTTTTAAACAAAGAATCCCAATTGGAGATGTTTCTTACACACCTCTTTTAACTTTACTAAACTATTATCATCAAACAAATGAAGTATTATTTCTTAACAGAGAATTCCAGTTGGAGATGTCTCTTGCACACCTCTTTTAACTTTACTAAACTATTACCATCAAACAAGTTAACTATTTTTTTAAACAGAGAATTCCAATCGCTTACACACCTCTTTTAACTTTACTAAACAAATATTAATTCAAAGTATTTCGACATTGGGGGGGCACTTTCGAAGTCTTAAATAAAGACTATAAGCACTAAATGATGAGGAAATTTGTTAATATGAATACCTGAAATGCTACCACTGTAGTGCTGAAAAACGAAATTTTTCAAAGTTTGGGGACATATCTCCCTGCTCAAACCCTCCCCTGCTAGGCGCTTCGTACCTCGGCGATCGTCATTCGGCCGCTCGTCCGTCCCCCCCAAAGTTCGGACCAGGTCTCCGCCTATGAGTTTAACCTTCATCCTACCAACACATTTTACATACGTTGTTTACCAACTGGGGTCCGAACGGACCCCACAACCTATATACATACATACTTGCACATATACACACAAACATACACATATAATTGCATGTATGTATGTATATATGTAGCCTATGCATGTATACATGCATGTCTGTATAAATGCATGTATGTATATATGTTTGTATGTATGTATGTATGCATGCAGTGGTGCATGTATGTATAATATACATGTACATGTTTATGTAATATTATGTATGTGTCTGTGAATGTATGTATGCATGTATGTAGGTATGTATGTACATGTATATATTATACATACATACATATATATATACATACATACATACATGCACATGTATGTGTTGTATGTATGTATGTATATGCTGTATGTATGTATTGCATTTATATAGCATACATACAATACATACATACATACATTATGTATGTATGTATGTATTCATACAAACATCAATATACATTATGTATGTTTGTATGATGATGCATGTATGTATGTATGTGTGTATTATTTATGCATGCATCTGTGTGTATACATGCATGAAAGCAGTATGTGTGCATGAATGTCTATATGTATGCGCATATGTGTGAATACCCTTTTGTATGCATATACGTACGTATGCATGTAAGGAAATTTGCACATGCATACATACAAACATACATACTTGCATACATACATGTATACATACACATACATACATACAAACATACATACATTTATACATACATCAATATACATACATACATACATACATGATGAGCAAACAATTCTCAAACACGCAGGTATTCGTGCATGAATGTACGCATGTATGTTTGTATGTATGCTTGTATGTATGCTTGCATGTGTGTACATATTTGCACTTATTCGTGTCTGAACATGTTTTGGTATTCAGCATGCATGTATGCAGGCATGTAGTTTTGCTTTTATGTACATACATTCGTGATATAAGAATGTTTGTATGTTTGTATGCATGTTTGTGTGTATGTTTGTATGTATGTATGCATGTGTTTTTTGTATTATGTACATAAATAACATTACCTTGACGAATTGTCCTTTGAAAAACAGTCCTAGAACCTAAATCTTGAAGTGCAGAGTTGCAGAAATAAAGCTCTGCATTGGCTAAAAAGCTCATACGTAAGCTGTTTTACGTTGGGGTCCGTTCGGACCCCAACAGGAAAAAAATTGTTAAAAATTCAAAATAATTTTTTTCAAAAATGTTGTTTCACCATATCATGTAGGACAGACCTATAGACAAATTCATAAAATGCCGACTCTTAATAATTTATCGAAAAAAAGTTGCACAGCAGTTTATGTGCTTGGGGTCCGAACGGACCCCACTTGGTAGGATGAGGGTTAAACAGTGTTGAATAATGATAAGCCTGGAAGCAGTGCCTACATGACTGTCATTGACGGCGAAACTTCAGGGTCCCTTATTGCAACGGTGATTACACAGAAGAAAGGTGTGTGAATGTGACGATCCATAGATAGCCCCATTGCTTATCTTTGTCATTAAATTTTTGCATGCGTTGTCCTGTAGCATTATATACCATATAATTATAAACACACGCACATTGTGTAATGTTAAATATATACACAACATATAATGTATACAATTATATGTATATATACTTAGCTGGTAGGTAACAATTATTGCTTTATATAATTATAGGGGGAGGAGGATCCAGATTTGACCAGAGGTCGTTACCCTGGACATAAATTTGTTTTGGCATACTAACAGCTTTTATATGTGTGTTCTTGGTTAGGCTTTGGTATATCTCTCGCACATAGACCTGGGAGTCGACCCCAATAAGTCGACCCCAGTCGACTTGGTCATCCCAAGTCGGGTCGAGTCGTTTCTGCTCACCGCAACTGACCCCAAGTCGAATTTTGTAGATAGAAGTCACTTGAAGTTGTTTTTACCTCAAGTCGACTTAAACCGACTTCAGACACAAACATAGTTAAATTTGTCACTTCAAACCAATGATTGTGACAACATTTAAGCAGCTTTTGTTGCCTAGAATGTGTTTACAAGAATGAATGAGGCCTTTGCTAAACAGACTTAGGCTAGGCTACTGATTATTTTTGCCGGTAGGCTATCGTGCAGACTGCCGTCTGCCGATCTATTCATATAATTTGTATAATTTTATGCTTTAACGTCACGCTTAGGCATGCGCTTAATTAAAGTGGTCAAACAAAATGTTACTAAAATATTAGCACGTGTGCTTATCAAGCAATCAGTGAACTTCTAGTGGTCAGTGAATTCGGCGCAAAGAAAGCTGGATCTAGGCCCTATAGACAAGGCCTATAATAAATCGATAGTTTGGCGCTTCTTTGGAGCGTTGCATCTGGAGTTGTCTGCAGACGGAAAACTATATATTGTAGGGCCAATTGGACAAAGAAAGACTTTACTGTCAGTGAGTATAGGCCTAGTAGCTGTAGTAGCCTACTGTAGGAATTGCGCTTGCAATGCTATAATATGCTAAGTTGCGAAATGATGTTAGTGGCGAAATAATTATGAAGACAGAATTGCAAATTAGCCTAGGCTTATCATAACACGCCATTCAGAAACCATGCAGTCCGCGGTCCGCTATTTTATCCTAGACCTTGCGCTTTTTACAAATTTATTTAATATTAATATTAAAAAATAATAATGATGAGTGCAATCTGAATAATCACAGACAATGGACAAGCTAAAATTCATAGGCCTAATAATTTGCCGTCGCATTGTCTAGGTTACTAGGCTAGATGGCCCAAAGCATCACAAAACTATTCAAACTGAAACACAAACAGCTTGAAAAGGGCTTAATAACACTTTAACAAATTCATGCATCAATTACGTGTTGAGGCCTCATTTGTAGGCCTAAAATTAATGAAATTAATGCTTGCAGGAAAATTGGCTTGACTTAATTCTTGCATTAGTAGCCGTACGTAGACCTAGGCTAATGGCTATAGGCCTAGTACCATATCAGAAGTCGACTTCAAGTCGAAAGTCGGTTGTTTTTCTTCCAAGTCGGGTCAAGTCGTTTTGACGCCGAGAAGTCGACTTCAAGTCGACCTCAAGTCACTTTAGGGTCAAGTGGGGTCAGATTAGCTGACCAAAGTCACTCCCAGGTCTACTCGCACACTACACATTAGACTACATGCTTAAGGACATCTCATTACCGCTTGCCGTCGTTGAAAGTGGATTACAGCGAGACATTTCGAGGACATTGACCCATCGGGGTATATAAGAATTATGGCGATGACTCGGCGTGATCAACAATGCACGTACAGGGACCTACCCTGGAATCGGCATTGGGTAGGGAAGACCGGGACTATATGTTGCAGGCGAATTGTGTACATGCGCTAGAACATAGATAAAAACTACAAAAAAGTAAACACCAAATATATTATAATTGTTGTAGCTTTAACCCCTGTAACATATAGCCCCCCGTCTCCCCAACTCAACTTCAATAAGCATCACGCCGCAACCGATGGCAGTACAGCATCGCTGCTATCAGGTTTTCGATCTCCTGGATCGCTTGCATCAAACGGTGTATATACGAATGCGATGGTCTTCCAGCGTTGTGCCTGAGTAGAGTCGCCTCTGTTTACTCTGATGCACTTTCATAGGCTAACTATTCCATCTCCCGCTCAAAACCTTCCTTTGCTCTTCCATGATCCCAACCAATGAGCAGTACTAGATTAGTAGGAGATCGAGTCTAATTAGTCATCTTATCTTTAAGGCAAGGTTGTAGCAATTTTATTCAATGTGCGATTTTAATTGCACGTTCTATTACCAATTATAATTTTGATGTATAATAATGAAGTCTCTGTGTTCAATTGTGCGTTTGCAAATTATTGGAGTAATAAAGAAAGTACTTACTTGCTTAAAAGCAATTTGCTCAAACGCTCTGTTCGCCTGTGTAGCCCGCATTGTAGGAACCTTCGCAAGTCATTTACTCGCAATATTATGGCTCAGCGCTTCGGAGTGAAACTCCGATTCAGTGTCCCCCGCTTTAGTCGGGAACGCTTCTGAGTAGAATCTGGAATGGGCGCTAAAATAAGTGCACATACATCCATACTGTCAATGACTCATCAATTTTGTCATATCGTTGAATAATGGAATGTCTGCGTTTCATTTCAATGTAATTAAACACCTTTTATTAAAAGTTAAATATTAGTATAATAGACATCGATTGTTAATTTACAAAAATTGTCTGGGAGCTCCAGAGTAGGCTGGAGCTTATTTTTTTATTTGTGAAATATGATCTTCGTACCCCCTCAGTTTTTTCCTGTATATGAAATAAAAATTCTGGCAAAATATCAGCACAATTGAACAATATTTAGGGGTAGCTCAATGATGGTGAAGTTTCTGATACCAGAGCTGTGGCAGCCTTTTTATTTCGGATACTACTGAAACTAGCGTTTTATTTCTTAATTAATTCTCATGATAAATAAATAACCAAATATGTAGAGCTAAGTAAATTGAAACAGAGTAGAACACCGAGCTCAGAGATCAGTAAATTTAAAAACAGAGTTTCAGGGTAACACTCGACTTGTTGTTCACTGGGACGGCAAGCTGATCCCTGATCTAACTGGAAAAGAGAAGGTCGATCGCCTGCCAGTATTGGTTTAATTGAAAGGACTTTCTCAGCTACTCACAGTTGCCAAGCTTCCATCTGGAACAGGCGAGGCTCAAGCTGCTGCTGTCTTTGGAGCCATTGAAGACTGGGGCATAGCCGACAGCATCCGAGCTATGTGTTTTGATACGACCAGCTCAAACACTGGTCGGATCGCTGGTGCCTGTGTCCTCTTAGAGAAGAAGCTTGAGAATGTAATGTAATGTAATGTAATGTAATTCAGACAATTTATATAGCATCGTCAGAGGCAAGCCACTTCTAGGTTGCTTTTGAGAAGGAGCTCTTGTCACTGGCTTGCAGGCATCACATTATGAAATTGATAATTGGTGCAGTGTTCAAAGTGTGCTTGGGGCCCACCACATCTTCTCCGCATGTCGCACTCTTCAAACTCTTCCAGGAATATTGGGACTCATAGACACGGCCAAGTGTGAAACAGGGATTTCAGCTCATGACGTGGCAGCTCTAGTGGAAGACATAAAGCAAGACACAATCGAGTATGCCAACAAGCAGCTTCAGCAGAGTCATCCAAGAAATGATTATAAAGAATTCTTGGGACTTGCAATTGTCTTTCTTGGTGCTGCTCCAGCCACAGGAGTGCGATTCATATCACCCGGAGCAATGCACCATGCCCGATGGATGTCCAAAGTCATATACAGTCTCAAAATCTGGATGTTTAAGGCTCAATTCAAACTGACTACTGCATAAGAGAGAGGATTACGGGATGTATGTGTGTCCGCAGTAGTGTCTACCTGAAAGCTTGGATCTCCGCACCTCAAGCATCACGTGCTCCTTACAATGACCTGCTGCTGCTGCTGAACTTACTGCTCGATTACTCATCAATCCATTCAGCCATCTCAAAGGCAACATAGCACAAGTCTTCGAATCACTTGTGGTACATGTCACAGGAACTGGTGAGCCTGGCTTTCTTCGACCGTCGAGTCAGTTCATCAACGAAGAGACTGATGGTGAGTGCCATGCAAAATAGAGCAAGCCGAGATAAGGACCATTCCCAGCGAATCACAATTGCTCTGGATTCCTTCAAGGACAAGAACTTGGAAGATTTTGTCACAGCCCAGTCAATGACACTGCTCCAAATGCTGGAACTTCCATACGGATTTCTCGCAGTTGATCCGGATTTGTGGGAAGACAGAGACGACTACAAGCAGGCTACAGAAACAGTGGAGTCTCTGAAAGTTGTCAATGACCATGCTGAACGTGGAGTGGCGCTCATTCAGGAGTACAGTTAACCCGTGATGAAACACAGCTGCAGTTCCTGCTGCAAGTTGTCGAGGCCATTGTAAAATGTAAGCTTACTCTGATAGCAGGAAACAGACTCTGTCCGGGTTGCCATGAAAACAAGAGAACCATGAGTTTGCAGGACTTTGTGAGACTTTTGCTATAGAATCTGATGTACTCTGTCAAAGAATATATGAGCAGTGTGTTTTTGTTCAAAAGTAAATATTGTGTTCAGTTTAAAATAAATACCCGACGTAGTTCGCAGAATTTTCGTCGTTTTCGTAATATCTTAGGGACTTGAGCTACCTCTAAACATACGAATTTATTGCTCAAACTTTTTTCACAGTGTTTCTGTATAATAAGGAACAGATTTGGGGGGTACGACTTTCACATATTAAAATTTTTATTTTTTTAAATTCTTAAGCTCCAGCCTACTCCAGAGTGCAAATATGA
>OX457040.1:3331493-3379009 GCA_949752735.1 Lumbricus terrestris | reverse complement strand
ATAGATTCACCTTCATATCACAATAATATTGAGGCACTCGAATAGAATAGGGTAAGGATGGAGATGATGTAAAGCAGAGTGGGGAAAAAAGGGAGAATTGGAAGTAGATGGGAGATAAGTGTAGGCAATAGATGGCGGAGGTAAGGATATGGTAGTGTGAATAAAATGATGATTTTAATTATGGGAGATATAAAAAACAAGTGTTCAGAATTGATCAAAATAATTTCTACAGACAGCAATGCATTGATTCCGTAAGATGTCGTAAAAATCTGCATCCATCCACCGTTTAACCCCGCCATGCAGCTATCCCGTTGAATATGTCAGTCTGTATCCTGGTCATTATTAAAGCCATTTATATTATGTTGGATGAATTTGAGCAGAGCAGTCTCGACACAGGAGAAAACTATTTACTTCTATTCCCATTGAGTTTTCTATAAAAAGTTAGAATATTATTAGTATTATTTGTGGGGCGCGGTGGTGTAGTGGATAGTTGCAGGTTAGAATGATCCTCAATCCGCTGCGTAGGCATCTTGGGCAAATCCTTCACTCGCAATTGATCAGCGCTTCGATGTGAACGCGATTTAATACTGATGAAAATATTTTATTCTGAAAGCAACTCACATCGTGCCCGTAAGATGTCGTTATATTCTGCATCCATCCACCGTTTAATTCCACCACAAGACATCAGCACTAACCATGGAAGTGCCATTCCTTAACCTGACAAAAGGAGGGGGCGATGTCAGTCATCTATTCATTCATTCATTTCGAGGATTTATATAGCTCCTCTTCAAGAAACCTACTCAGAGGCGCTCCCAGCTCAGCCACAGCTAAAAAATAGGATTTGAGATACTTAGAAAATGCAGGAAAATTTAGCCTATGCATAAGTCGCAAGGTTAGTGGGAGGCCATTCCAGATAGCGGGACCCACAACAGAAAAGGCGACGAAGCATGAAGCAGCGTCTTTAAACTCTTATGTTGAGCGATCTTTTTGGACACCTTTGAAACGTGAGAAACTGAACCTATGTAAAACATCACAGGCGCTTTAATTATAGCTTTCAGCCCATCAACTATTAGAGGCCTACAGTAACTGTAACAGACTACACCCAGAGTCGACTTTGAGTGAAATCGCAATCAAAAACTATATCCATCGTAAAAACAATTTCCAGGTTCGATGAATTTTTACAGAGCGGTCTCGTTATAGAAAAATCTTTACTTCTGCTGCCATTTATATACTTTAAAAGTTATACAATTGTTAGGTCTAAGATTTGTCGTGTCATAATAATTAATGACATCAAAGACCGTTGACGACAAGTTGTGTGTGTATGTGTCTGTGAGGTGTGTGTACCGTGCGCGCGCGCGCGCGCGCGCGTGTGTGTGTGTGTGTGTGTGTGTGTGTGTGAGTGTGGGTGTGTGTAGGTGTGCGTCTTTCAGCTTCGTGTACATCGTTTCCCAACTTAAGAAATATTCCGTTCACAATGACACTTGATATCAAATGCTCCATCGCAGAGAATGCCTCTGAGTGAATAGGTTTCATGACGCTATGTAAATGCTACGAACGAATGAATAGATAATTTAACGACTCAACGTTATACTAAAACGTTGACGACAATTTGAAAGTTTATAATTATTATTAGATCTGTTTAAAGTTTTCTGTTCCTGAAGACAGTAATCTTTGCATCATCCAGAAAACATTGTCCTTATGCTGCTGTCTCAATTTACTCTGATTACAATTATTTTGGATGTGACTGTTCGTTTTTGTGTCTTAATTAAGAGGTAAGTTTCTTTCTTCTAATGATCATGTTATTTGCATTTAATCCATTCGATCCGCTGAATAACTTCCAGGACGATGACGCGACCTTCATAAATTACAAACTGGCGAGGCTTTTCCTCCTCCGTCTCTTCTTCTTCTTCGTCTTTTTCATCTTCTTTTTCTTCCTGAATCGCAATGTCATTTTTTCAGAGCCGCCAAATGGAAGCCCATACATCTATGTTGAACAATCTCTTCGGTTCTCCGCCACCTGTATGAGAGACTTCTTAAACATTATTTAATTGTCCAGCGCGGCACTCAATGCTAATTTATTTTATAGCCTATAATTTTCATTAACCATTTGCGTTATATGGAAAATCATTTCATATTCTCATATTCCGCATCATCTTTGTTCATTATGTTGCTATATCTCGCACGACATCATGAAAAATATAATAGAATGGTCTTAGAAAACCAACAGAAAATTTAACGAAGAAGCGAAAATTAATTTTCTTTTATTTTTGACGATTTATCGCTTAACTAATCGCTAAAATTTACGACAGTAGGTTCGAGACCTTGTCCTGACTGACCAAAACTATTGATGGATATTGCAGAATACTTAATGATATTTTTAAAATAATTTTCGTTTATTCAACAATCCGGTTGACAGAACGTAACCGATGACAGCGTACAATTATGGAGCTTGAAAACTTCACAATAACGCAGATCACAGAATACACAAATCTTTACTAACAGAACAGACAGATTGCAATACACGGCGCTAATATCAGCCTACACAGCATGTCCGAAGAATGGGGCTCGAACTTACTAGGCCTACCTCTCGTTCTCTACGCCAGCGTGCTATCCATTACTCTACCGCCCGTCCCTGTGTGACAAATTAAAGGTGTTTAATGCCACAGTGCGGTTTGTGTAAGTCTAAAGACATTGCATGTTTAGCGACATCTAGCGATCGACAACACAGACGAAGAAATCGACGCCACATAACATTTCCACGCTGCAAATAATATTTGATTCACTTTTTTTATTGCTCAGCGACATCTTGTTGGTGTAATGTCCATTGCATCGACCAACCACCTTTTTTAATAGAACTAGACGGAGTTTAGCTGTCCAGTGACCTTGAAGCCGCGGAGAAAAAGCATGAAACAAGAGTACAATAAATTGTGGACTGCGGTGCAATGTAAGCAAGTCATGACATCAAGCCAGGTCATTGCCTCCAGCAAACTTTCCTTCGTAACCGTTATTTTCTAAGATTTATAAACCTTTCCCCAAAGAGTCTTCAGCAGAAATCACGTGACAGCATCGGCCTGGCATCGACTTAATGCTCACCTGCGTGCTAAGTGTATTTTTCAGAAACTATGTGCTTTTACCATTTTCAATGGAATGCCAATGGATGGATCCAGATCTGACGAGGGCCCATGACAACAGAGGCCGCTGCCTTCGACATAAATTTATTCGGCATATTACAGCACTTTTGGAATGCCAATGGCTTTAAATGGTCATAAAGACCAACTTAAGCATTTTCGGTCGAAGCCATGCCCAACACGTAAGATAAGATAACGTCAATCGACTGACGTATTAATAGTGAGGCAATACACTCTATTAAAGGTGTCTAATTCCAGTCCAAATTTCTCACAGTTGCCAGCGGTTAACGACATCTTACGGCCGATGCCTCTTGTTAATCGTCTTGTGAAGTTTGCGGGTTACACGATTACACTTGCCTCATCATCCCCGCTTCGATGCGAACAACTCTGAAGACTGAGCTTGCTACAATTGAGATATGGGCTACCAGGAATCATTTATAGCTTAATCTAACCAAGTCGCGTGAGATGATTTTCAACCTTCGTTCA
Organism: Lumbricus terrestris; assembly: GCA_949752735.1. NCBI lineage: Eukaryota > Metazoa > Annelida > Clitellata > Crassiclitellata > Lumbricidae > Lumbricus > Lumbricus terrestris. Next base: position 3,375,395 of record OX457040.1, on the reverse strand, counting down.
AAAGGGGCTGTCCTTCCTCATCCACTACCAGGCATCGAGAGGGTTGACTGCATGGTTGTTCTCGGTGTAACCATTAGCAGTGACTAACGGGCTTCGTCGCATGTCAGTCGTGTCCTCAGTTCTTGGTCTTCATCCATCTACGCCTTGAGCATCCTAAGAGCTCATGAACTGCCACCAAGTGCCCTACACAACGTTGCCAGAGCTACAACAACAGCGCGCCTCCTCTACGCTGTCCCTGCCTGGTGGGGTCTAACTACTGATGACGACCGATTAAAACTAAAGAGTCTTCATCGTAAGATGCGACGTTACAGTTTTCGGACGCCTGATATTAAGAAAATATTCCCCTAATTAAGGTCGCCCTCTAGTTCGTATGCTCTTGCGACTGGCATTACGAGAGCTTGAACAGTTGCAACGTTGAGCAGAAGTAGTTTTCTGACGACATCTTGCGACTAGAGGGTGGTTAAGTCGATGTTGTGTCAAATGCAATGCTAGTTGAAGCCATACCTGGTAAAGACCATACTAATTATAGCGACCGTGTGCCGTCTTTTATTATTATGGTGCCTCAATATAATTTAAGAAAGGACCTGGTGTTTAATTAACGTGTTTTTTCCCGACAGTTTCCTCTTTTCAGCGACAACTTGCAATCTAACTCCAGTTAATGTCACCTTTCAATAAAATAATAATTTTTACGTTTTTCTTATAAAATTCCGCGGAGCTGATTGAAGCTTTTAGCGACATCCTATGCTTGCAAATTCATTGAGGTCGACCATTATATATAGATTATAGAGCATACATTGCCTAGCTATATGACGCGTCCGTGTTGTAACCGATTAAGTTAGCAAGTTTTTTTCTCAGATGCAGAACATTGCGTAGATGGCAAGCCAAATACATTCACGCATAATAAAAAAAGTATATATTTATATACACAGGTTGTGCAAAAATTAATACCCTGAGGTTTTGTTCTAAGATTTTGGCCCGAAGAAAGAGTTTTTAGCTTATTATAGCTTTGTCAAGGGTTAATGAATGAAGCGAGGATACAGATCAGAAGAATGCGGTACTTTGAACATGTCACCAGATTGTAGAGTGGAAGCTACCCAAAGGTGGCGCTGCAGGGATATGTGCATGGGAAGAGGAGAAAAGGCAGACACAGGAAGCGATGGATGGATGTGGTGGAAGAGGACTGCCTGAGGATGGGATTAAGCGTGGGCGAGGCGACGCGGAAAGCACGGGACAGGGACGACTGGAGGCTGTCCATAGAGGAGCGGCTGATGCGGGAGAAAGCCTCGCTGGGGCCACAAGTCAGTAAATCAATGAATGCTTATAGCTTTGACCAAAACTTACTCATTTAAACAGGTGACGCAGTTTTCATTGATCATGAAATCCCATACTGGTAAAATTTATTTAGTGGAACACACGGATACAAGAAATTTTCCATCCGGAGTATGACAACTCGGTCGTTCATTGCGGATTTTAACTTTGAAAACATGTTTATTGAGAGATTGTTTCTGGGCAAATCTTGACACCACATGCGTTAAAATTCATTATTTTTGATCACTAAATATTTGAATTAAACATTTATAATTGTAGAATCTGAAAATAGGCATATCATAAAAAAACACGCCATATATCGATAAGCTATTTCATATTTTGACCCATCTCGCCTATTTCAGCAAATAGTGCAGTATTTAGTACGCGACAAACGACGCATTTTGAGCCCCGGCGTCACAATTATGACCGTCCTCCTGCTTCTTGAAATCTTGTGACTGCCATCACTGGGGTTCGGATAGTTATAATGTCGAATTCTGCAGAAGTAGTTTACTGATTACAGTTTTCGTTTGCGTCAATCTCATGTCATATCTCCGTAATGAACTTCTTTGTCTTTCTTTGCCCCCTTTTCGCAAGCGTTTGAAAACCATTCTCTTTGATTGTGGCTTGGTGTCAGGTCGGAAGCGCCTCTGAGGAGCTCTCTTGAAGGGGTGCTATAAAAATGTACGATTACAATTACAATAGAATGTCGTTAAACGCTTGAAATGAATACTTCCGGGGCTTGGTAATATGTCTAAAAACGTAAGGTCACGTGTTCTGCAGTTTAACCGCAAGTTGTCGCTGAACGGCGTAATGTGTCCTTAATTAAACACCTTTGTAAAGCAAAATAATAATCTTACATAAAACTAACAGACAGCACTTAGTCGCTGAACGGCGGAATGTGTCCTTAAAATAAAAGGCGTGAATTAAACATCTTTGTAAAGAAACATCATAATCTTACATAAAACAAATAGACAATAGAGTCGCAAGGAGCTCAATTAATCCGTTGGTCTTCAATTGGCATTGCAAATTTGCAATTGACATGAGATTGACGCAAACGAAAACTGTAATCAGTAAACTACTTCTGCAGAATTCGACATTATAACTATCCGAACTCTAGTGAAAGGCAGTCTTAAAAGCAGCTATTTAACGACGTTGTGCAAAAAACAGAAATGTACTATCACCTATTCAAGTATTCATATGGCACCTCTTCAATGAAATCACTCTGAGGTGACCCCGACTAAAAAAATAACAGTTTTCAAGTAGGTCTACTTACATAATGTGTCAGAGTGCGACCATGGGAACGGGTGATATGAGTGACACTCGCCCTCATAAAATCTCGTTACAGGAACTACCAGAGTTTGAGTAATGATATATCTTTGATCGCAGCAATAACCATTACCATCTTTCAAAACATGTTGCGGACAACTGTTAGTACACATCTGATGTCAAAGTTACACGCCCTTCGACAACCGGTTTTCATTCAAGAAAGTAGATGCAGTATGTGCTTAATATAGCGTGCTAAATCTCGTTTAGAAAGGTGTTCAATTCACGTCTTGAATATCAGACACAGTTCTCACTTTACAGCGACATCTTGCGGAATGCAGATCACGTCGCCACTGGCTACAATAATTACTTAAACCAATAATCAAGCGCCACAAAATTTATTCCAGTGTTTAATGAAATCCTAGACTGATAGAATATTATATTATGAATTTAAATGATCTATCTTATAGAGAGGTTGTGCGTCATTGATATCCATACAAAGGTCATTACAGATTCATTCGCTCTGCCAGGCAAGGTTACCTGGTTGTTCCTACGTCTCGAATGTCCACAGTGCGACATAAAATAATTGCAGCGGTCGGTCAATCGTTCTCGAATAAGTTGCATAGAAGTTTCGGTCATGAAGTTCTTGGTCGTTGCTTGCCCCCTATCCGCAAGCAATTAAAACCATTGTCTTTTATCGTGGTTTGCTGCTCTCAGGTCGACTGCGACGCAAAGTAATTTCTCCGGTTGTGGCGCTATTAAAAAATAAACGACTACGACTTCATTGATACTACAACATCTACAACTACTTACGCTTCTGCTAACATCATTTTCGTATTAAAAATTGCCATAGAACTAAAAAAGTCCATGCAAACACCCGAGGCGAACTGGTGTGGTATTTATTAACATTTAATATTTCTTAAAGGCGGTGTTCAAATCCAGCGCTTTATTTTGCGATTATTGAGAAGATCGAAAAACGAGCAGAAAATGGAGCAATCTGGCTGTCCAAAGTTACAAGTGAAAGCCACATCAAGATAATCATTATTACTACGTATAGTGGGAGGGAAGTAATTCCACATAGATGAACTTACAATGGTAAAGACTCGGTGTTGGGCCATGGTAGTCCTTGTCCAGGTGTCCTCTATAACTAAGACATTATTCATTCATTCATTTGAATAATTTATATAGCGCCCTTTCAAGAAATCCACTCATAGGCGCTCCAGGCCCAACCACGGTGAAAAACAAGATTTAATTAAGAAGCATGTAAAACATTGAAAGGAAGCCAGAGAAAGAACATCAGACATGTAGGTAGAAATGTGGGCGTAGCGATGTTTATATGCTATGTATGAAGGCAATGCGCTCACTTTAAATCATTAAGGAGCTGTGCATGATAATTGCTGAAAAACGTCACGTTAAAAAATAAGTATATTAATTAAACAGAAAAATAAATAAGATGCCGCTAATATCTTGATCCATTGATAGTTTAACACCTCCGCAAGTCCTCCACCTACCTGAAGAAGTGCCAGTCTGTAGACTGAAGAAAGGAGGAGGTCGACGTCAGCCATCTGTACTATTATTCTTCACGGGGACTACTCAGATGCGCTCCCGACTCAAGCATGGCAAAAAAGGACAATTTTGAGCTTAGTTTTAAAAATGGTTCAGTAATAACACCAGGAAGTAAACGTAAGTCCTGCTGGAGCCCATTCCGGACAACTGGGTCGATGACAGAAAAGACTCTATTCTGCATGTATGTTATATATGAAAGTGACGCGATCACCGTAAATCATTGAAGAGCTATGCGTGATAAATGCTGCAACACGGCATGCAAATCACATTAAGTCAGTCATCTGTACTATAAAACAGCGTTGTTAAACTCACTCGTAGCATTGCATCGATAGATGTGTTAAACCGATCTCTTTAGACACCTTTGAAATGCTGTAAAGCGATGTTATATAGATTGCACGGGAAACTGTTTTCAGTGTTCCAGTTGTTGACCAATGTAAATTAATAATATGCTGCCGTGTTAAACATAAAGACAACAACCCAATATTTTCATTTTTGAGTTAGCGCTTGTTTTCACATCCTGACAACATAGTCTATCAATATAAAGAAGCAAGGAAACTGTATATGTCCGGGAACATGCGAAAAATAGCAACGAAATTCACAGTATCTCAACTTAAGTATCATCGTGCTAGGCAAAAAACGCAGTAACCGCAGTTTCTGTCTTCTTGCTTAGTATACAATGTATATAAAAATTATACGTTGAATGCCAAGCAAGAAGACAGTGACTCGGTAATTAATGATGTACCGATTGACAGAGCAAGTTGTCAATATCTCGGCTTTCAGTTCACTTGAAATCGTCATCTTGGTGTCAAAACATGCACAGTTCAGGTCAAGGGCTCCAATAGAGCCATGATGAAGTTCCCAATGGCCTCATTGGTGGCCATTTTCCAAAATGGTCGACCCAAAAAGAGGGATTTATCACCTTTGTTTAGGTATGCCATAGCTCTAAAATAGTTTTAGACTGCACATTGTTAGGCGATAAATGCATTATTCTAAGGCATTATGATTTACCGTCGCGCTCTTAGTCGATCATTATCACGTTTAAGAAATTTAATTATTTATAGCTGATTGTGTATCCTATTAGAGGTGTCTAATTCTGGCCTATCTTTAGGTTTCTGCTTAGTATACAATGTATATAAAAATTATACGTTATACAACTTGCGATAATTCAGGACTCTGTCGTCAGCAGAAATATTTGAATAGTTCTCAGAGTTGGTCTAGCATAAGGGACGCTACCAGGACATTTTCCAGGGGGGCAAGGGCGGATACAGAAATTTTTGAAGGGTTGTCCAAAATTGTCTTGGAACTGGAAAATTGTTAGTCTTGGTCGCCAAAAATCTGATGAAAATTTTTTTGGGGCGAATTCCCAAGACAAAGATACCATTTTATCTGCCAACATAGTTGATGACCTTTTTTAGTCTCAAGCACCTCGTCTACAGAACTCCACCGTTGACGAACTTCTCGGAAACCCTTCCGATCGCTGCCATTTTAGTTTTCTTGCAGTGTCACATTTGCAAAGTCGATTCCATTGCTAAGTTGGAGTCCGAATTCATGTTTCCATTGCATACATCACTTCACTTATAGCAGTTTCAACATTCTAGCCGCCATTCTCCCGCCATTTTGGCTTTCGTCCAGTGCTACATATGTGTCTGTGATTCCATTGCATACCCATAACTCTTGCATCTTAATTTAAATTACGAAATCGTGTTCATTTCACACACAATACCCGACTTACAGCCTTTTAGGCAATAGGCCGCCATTTTGGCCGCCATCTTGTTTTCCCATGCAACCGCTAAAACAAGCTTGCAAACCACGATTTTCGTTCTCAGAAGGGTCAAATTAGTCTAGAAAAGCATGTTGCCAAATTGCTACATGATCTGCTTCTAACAGCATCATTTCCAGATTCCAATCCTGGTCCAATTGGCGGCCATCTTTTCCCCCGCCAAAATCAGACCACTTGCCGTGGTCCGATTTCTTGCAACTTTTAGTATGCTAAACACCAGACCCAATATACCAGAAAATCATCATAAAACGCCTTCTTGCAATTTTGCGGATCGTTTCGTAGATTGACCCGACTATACAACCTCTTGAAGCAATTATAGGCCACCATTTTGGCCGCCATCTTGTTTTACCATGTAACCGCTAAAAATCAAGTTTGCTAACTACGATTTTCGTTCTCAGGAGGGTCAAATTAGTCTAGAAGGGCATGTTTGCAAATTGTTACATGATTTGTTTCTGACAGTATCATTTCCAGATTCCATGCCTGGTCCAATTGGCGGCCATCTTTTTCCCGCCAAAATTAGACCACTTGCCATGGTCCGATTACTTGCAACTTTTAGTATGTTCATCACCAGACCTAAGACACCATAAAATCGTCATAAAACGCTTTCTTTAAATTTTTGGGGGTTCACCAAAGTTTTTTTCGTAGATTGGCCTGACTATCATCCCAAAGACCTCTGAGTTAAATAATTCACAAACATGTTGTGGAATTTATAGGTGTTTGAGACTTCTTATTAGAGGTGCTTAATTTTATTCTTGTCAAGATTTCTTATTAACTTTCTGTCTTTCAAAAGTAGCCTAGTTTTCCTTGTTTGTCTGTTTGTTTGTATATGCGCTTGTCATAGCGCCCCTTCAAGCACTCTACTCAGAGGCGTTTCAAACTGCAGAGTGGACACAGCATCGGAGTTTCCCGCCGAAGCGCTGAGTAATTGCGAGTGAAGGACTTGCCCAAGGTCCCTACGCGGGAACTTGTGGTGGATTCGAACCTCGAACCTTCCGGCCTCAAGGCAACGACGCCACCATTACACCACTGCGCATCAACATTTTTTTCTTTGTTCGGTCAATTCAATTTCGTTTGCATTTCGTTTCATGACCCATTTAAGATTATCAGCAATAAATTAAAGTTATAAAATTATATAGCGTGGTATTAAAGGTGTTCAATTCTACCTTTAGTATAACGTTAAACGGGCATCTCATAGTCGACATTACCGATTACGTGTATTTCCACACAGCGAATAATCCGCTGTTGCTTAGCGACATCTTGCGGTTCTTGATGCAATCGATCTCGACCGTATTTAACACTCATTGGATTTATTGCAGCAACGTCTGCCAATGCTTAACGACATCTTGCGGCATTTAAAGGGGTTGAAGTCAATTAGAGGAAATTTACATACAGTTTACATCGTAGCCCGGCAGTTACTAGCGAAATACTTACTTACTTAATTACTTACTTAAATGTCTGATTGACTGTCATTCGAGAGGTCATGGGTTCAAATCCAATGCTGGGCAGATATTTGGTTCAAATATTTCTGCTCCACATTCTGCATTCTTATGTCAACTCAGCTATGATGATAGCAATTACTTACACTGTCGGTAGGAGGCGAGCGAAAGGACTGGTCACATGACCTCATTTTCCGAGGCTAAGAAAATTAAATCTATGATGCTTCATTTCCATGGTACCCTAAATGTAAGCCTCACTTCTTACACAGTATCAGATAGCTTTTGAATAGATTGTATATTGGCTGGTAAATTGCTGTTTACGATGATGTATTATTTACAAAGCTGACTAATTACAGTAGCCCTCCTGTTTTGTATTCTCTTTTGACTGGCCTCACGAGAGTTCACCTAATTGCGTCAATCTTATGTCGATAACAATTATACCGGTTGTAGTGTTAACGTTGGCATAAGAACCATGTGCAATCTGTGCGCATTATGGCGCTACAAGATATATTAACAAAGTGTTTAATTAATTCCTTTTTAAGTAGATCTTCCACCTTTAAGCAACAATTTGCGATCTGGCTGTTGACTACGAAATTATGTCACCTTTCCTTATTGTATAGCCTACATTTTATCAAACATCGCAAGTGTCCATTTTACTTCTTTAACTACATTATTTGGTTGCCAGAGTCATTGAGGCCGCCCTTGAAACTGCATCACTTAACATTACAAAGCGTCAGTTTTGTAACCTATTAAGTCGGCAAGTATTTTCTTAGACGCAGGGCTGGAAGTGTTTCACGATAAATATTAACCCATTAGTGCCTAGCGTCCCCGTTTTGGGGACGCCTCTTTGGATATAGTTATTTCAAATATCAAGCAATACTCCGTATTGCTAGTTATTGTGTCCGACGGTCTACTAAATTATCTTTCAAATGAGGTATAATAAGGCTTATTTTTATTTGTTTTTGCATATGTCATTTAGATTTTTATTTCGATTTTCCAAAATTTGTAATTTTTAAAAATATATCAATATAAATTTATATTATCGGGAAAAAACCTGCTGCAATCGAAAATGTGAGCACTTACCCATTTTATTTGTGCTTTTAGCTACCTGTATAAATTTTGTAGCACTGATTCATTGTTGGTTAATATTTTTATTATGCCCGTCTATACCGTCCCCATTTCGGGGACGCTAGGCACAAGTGCCCCCATCAACTTTTACGCAACAATAGGTGACTTTCACTGTGTTTGCAACTACAGTTATATATGCATATGAGTTTTCTTAGCATGCTAAGCCCAGCCCTGACTGCAAGCAAGCGTGAAACTCGTGTAGGACCCATATTCTCATGTGGGACATGTGTGAAACCCATATAGAGTGCATCTAATACCCATGCAGAGGCTGGAAGGGAAGACCACTAACAGTAAGTGACATTGTCTCAATGCTAGAGAGTGAAAGAACTCCTGGAGAAATTTACACAACGTCATGTCATCCAAATGATTCAGATAGTTCTGAGGAATTTAGATTTCAGATGGATCCATGTCAAAGAGTGGGTTAGAGTAACTGACAACCAACTTTGTAAGTTTGACCTGTCGTTGTCAAGCATTCAGACTGCTTGCCTCCAGCTGATGACAAATATAGCCTACACTGTATTTGACAAACTTGTTTACCGTCCTAAATAAGATTGAATTCTGAGCAGCATGAATTCAGCATCCAGATACCCGGACAGCTAGAACCAATCAACTTAGGACTGCTGCTGCAGTGTCCTGTTTAGCCTATGGGCAAGGTCAAGAAGACAGACCGTGATGCATTTGACTACAGACTGGATTCAGTGCAAGGAATAACGTTGACTCGTTGGAATGACAACAGGCTGGTGACACTCCTAATTGCCATGGCATCGAAACACTGGGCACTGCAAGAAAGTCATCACTGTCCAAAAGATATTTGAGAACAACGCTCAGCCATAGGCTATCGACCACAGCAACAGACCCGTGGAGACTTGATGAGATGGATCAAAACGTCAGCACATACATAGGCCTACATCATCTCGTTCACATCCAGAAAATGTCGACGCTACTGTCATACTAGGCTCCTGATGTTGCCTATAAACTGGATGCGGAAATTGAAAGTGCTGGGAAAATATGCTACTATATTCAGCAGCTACGCGGGACTTCATGACATTACGCACTGTCATGTGTTCCACTAGTAGTAAGGTGGTAAATGTTCGGCTATTTACCATCATCCTATTTAACAAAGAGCTGTTTAAGATCTATTGCCATCAGATTTCATATGGAAAGAAAATAAATCCTTTCAGTCTAGTAGAATACAGCGTCGCTGGGGTTGCTGCTGTCTAAAAGCGAGCCACGAAAACAAAAAATTGCCAGTTTTCTTTGATTATTTGAATTTTTTCATAATAATTATAGCAGGCAATGAGTTTTACTTATGCAACTTGATTTCTTTAGCTGCAGGAATGATTATTTTCATGATTAAATATATGAAACTTATATATGAAACCTTCACAGTTGATTTTTGCCAGCCTAGAAACCATGTAAAAGTTGACGGGGGCATTTGTGCCTAGCGTCCCCAAAACGGGGACGGTAGGAAAAAAATCGTAATAAATTGAAAAATCAAATTTAAGGCAAAATGGTGTTTGGCACTGATGTTCATTAGGTCCAAGTGACACTATTTTCACACTTTCATTAAAAACAAAAAGTCAGGCACTAATGGGTTAATAGGTACGGTACAATGGGAAACTTGTTTATTTGCGTGGCATTCCGGCAATGAAGCATTCCTGAGTCAGGCCGTCGCACATTCAAAATCAATTGATGAAAGCGTTGACCTACGCTGTCGATGGGAGACGAGTCAGTTGACTGGTCACCTATAATAATTATAGTCCTATAATTAGTTCATTCCGCAGACCTCTGAGTTAAATAGTTAACAAATGAAAGTGTGCGATAATTCCCAGATGCATGAAGTAGCAATGCTTGAAGCCACAGCGTTTTATGGTGTTGGTATTTGCAGTGTAACGTCACTGTGTGGTAACATAGACCATTAGCGACGCCCTCCTCCTTTATTCAGGCTTGGGACTGGCACTGGCAGAGTGAAACCAGTGGCGTAGTTTGCCACACAACAGTTTTGAAGTAATTTCATTTTAGACCATTGGGACAACATTTTGTGGACTTTATAGGTGTTTGAGACTTCTTATTAGAGGTGCTCAATTTTATCCTTGTCAAAATTCCTTATTAGCTTTCTGTCTTTCAAAAGTAGTTTTCTTTGTTAGGTCAATGCAATTTCGACTAGGATTCAGAAAAGGACCAATTTTAGATTATCAATAATAAATTAACCTTATAACATCATATAGCTTCTTATTAAAGGTGTTCAATTTTACTTTTAGTATAACGTTAAACGGGCATCTCACAGTCAACATTACCGGTTACGTTTATCTCCACACAGCGAATAAACGCTGTAACATCTTGCGGTTCTTGATGCAATTGACCTCGACCGTACTTAACACTGAATGAACTTGAACTCGGACTCGGCTCAGGTGGACTCAACTACATCACTGGTCAGCGATGGGCAAAGTTTGACTAAAATTTCAACTTTTAGCGAAACTAAAAAGTGAACTCGTTTCTTTAGTTATTAGCTAAGTGACAGTAGCAACATTGGCAACTTTCCAGCTAAATCATCTTCATCAATGACAGTGAACACTGCGAGCAGCTCAACGTGATGTGTAGTTACTTATTTTTGCGATACAGACTATTACTCTGGTGACTACATGCTAAAAGACCCAATCAATGAAATTGGACATGTGGTAACTAAAAGTAACTATAGTTACTTTGAAAAGTAACTGTAATCAGTAACTAGTTACTTTTTGGGGAAAGTAATCAGTTACAGTAACTAGTTACTTTTCGCAGTCCAGTAACTAGTTACTGTAACTGATTACTTTTAAAAAGTAACTAGCCAACACTGACGGTTGAGGTTCTCGTCTCCATCGTTTTGCAAAAAGCAGCCTCTAAAGTCCATGACATTAAAGCGCTGCATACAGACTGACTTTCGCTGGAGAGGTGATCAGTCATTCCAAGGGGCTCGCCTGTTGCCTCCGTCACTCGAAGACCCAGCTCATGTAAGAATTCTCGTCCTGTGCGGCTAATGGGGTCAAGTGTTTCAATGGCCACTGGGACAAATTCAAGCGTTGCTGGCTGGAAAGAGTAGCTAGCTTCTTAATGCATTTGCGTTCCAAAAGTTGCATTAGAAATTTACAGATACAATACAATTATGGTTTTACATGCCTATAACCTTTCTTGCCACCATTGATAGATGTGGTTCATTACGTTGTGGCCTGTCTTTTGCCTGTCTGTCTTTAGTCTGTCTTTTGTCTGTCTGTCTTTTGTCTGTCTGCCTTTTGTCTGTCTGTCTTTTGCCTGTCTGTCTTTTGACTGTCTGTCTTTTGACTGTCTGTCTTTTGTCTGTCTGTCTTTTGACTGTCTGTCTTTTGTCTGTCTTTTGTCTGTCTGTCTGTCTGTCTGTCTGTCTGTCTGTCTGTCTGTCTGTCTTTTGTCTCTCTGCCTGGTTGACTTGATGGATAACACTTGCAAACTGTAAGAGGCTTCAGCACTTAAATCTTTCTGTGTGTAGAGTTAGACGCAGTCGATGATAGTGTTCCAAACTGCCAATGGATCAATTAATAATAATCCTGAAAGGAAAGAAGAGAAGAAGAACTGTAGTCAACATAACCGTAAAGTGTTTAGGATAGTCATTAACTTTTTGGCATTCTCCTTTGTTCAAGCTTGTGACTGGAGCCACCGGTGTCAGCAGAGTTTCCAGCGAAGCAGCAGTAGTAATACGATAGTATCGTCATTTGCCTATGACTCTATCTTGCGCCCATTCGATATCTCTAGTTAGTGTCAACTTTGGGTTGTACTCGTGAGTCGTGACCTGTGCCTATCGACAATTATTATTTTGTAACTATAATATTTTTAAAAGGTGTGTAATTGACTTGTATTTTGCGATTTCATTTATAGCGAAATCTTACGGTCGTGGATGGATGGATCCGATTTGACCAGGGTCTATGACAACAGAGGCCGTTACCCTGGACAGAAATTTGCTCGGCGTACTACAGCACTTATGAGCAAGGTACTGAACCAGTTTTAATTCGTTAACGTCGACACATTATAATACACAATTTTTTAACATAGTTTCCGGTGTTTAACTACTTCTTTAGATTGCCATGCGATAGGCATATTATTTTATTATTGGCTAACGACGATGTTGTGCATTATTGGGATTGTCTCCACAAGAGATTATTCATATCTTGGTGATTGTAAATTATCTTAAGAACACCAGAAGATAATGATAGCTACTTGATATTCAGTGATACTGTGCTTTAGTACTAACAAGGATAACTATCGTTGACACGCCTATAATCATATAGGCTTCGAGCTGACAAAATCAATTGTTGGGCTCGGTGGTGTAGTGGTTATGTGCATTTCCGTTGCATGTCCGAATCCATCTCAAGCCGTCAAATCATTCACTCGCAATTTCTTGAGCTCTTCAGCGTGAAACTCCGATGCATGTGTCTGCGCTGTAGGCCTAGTCTGGAGCGCCTCTGAGTGGAGAGCTTCAATGGGCGCTATTATATAAATGGACAAATAAATGAATAAATAAGCAAGATATGCAGATTAGGTACGACAACATAATTATGGAATGATGAATCCAGTGTTTACTTGTAGCATCAAAGGACGATGCTGCCGACCAAAACTTGTTTGGCATATATTGCAGCATAATGCAGAAGTTGCCGCAGTTTAACGTCACTGTGCGACAAAAGAGATCATAATCGGTGCCCTCCTCCTCTATCCACGCATTGGACTGGCACTGGCAGAGTGCAACCATTGGCGGAGTTTACCACACAACAGTATTGCATTAGTTTCATTTTAGACCAGGGGTGTCAAAGAGCTGGCCCGCGGGCCATTTCTGGCCCGCCGACGATTTTTTTCTGGCCCGCGGAGCCTTCTCTAAAGATTACCAAAATTAGAGCATAAAAGTTCACTTTTGTATTTTACACAAAATTTACCGTCAGCGCCAAATACATGGGTTTTTTCTTACTGGCGTCACTCTTGCTCAGACGAACAGCTCTGTGTAGACTATGTATTCATGGTTTCCTATAATTGGTTCAAGGTTGTCTGTTAACAAAGGTGTCACGACAACTCGTCTAACGACACGTGGTCCCCAGACAATTCGTCTAACGGCAACTGGTCTACAGACAATTGGTCCAGCGTTTGAGAAATGGAAGCTGGATGACAGTTTTTACAGGTGAAATGGAGGTTGGATTGATGAAAAAACGCAAGAGAAATGAAATCTGGATGAAGGTTCTTTTACAGGTGAAATAGAAGCTTGATTAACGAAAATAACGCATGAGAAATAAAAACTGGATGAAGGTATTTCTAGATCTGAAATAGAAGCTGGATTGATGACAACTCGCTTATATAACGGAAGCTGGATGAGGGTATCTTTATATCTGAAATAGAAGCTGGATTAACGAGAATAACGAGCGAGAAATAGAAGGTATTTTTAAATATGAAGTAGACGCTGGATGCATGTTGAAATAGGCTACATGAATGAAAATCATCAATCCAGCTTCCATTTAAACTAGAAAACCACTTAACGTTTTTTCATAAATCCAGCTTCTATTTCACAAATTCGATTCGTCTGTAGACCAGTTGTCGTTAGATGAATTGTCTCAGGACCACTTATCGTTAGACGAGTTGTCTGTAGACCAATTGTTGTGGTTAACAAAATTATGAAAGTTACGAAACACTTATAATATTTAAAAATATTGTCAAAATTTAATGAGAAGCGAAAAGTGGACATTGGATCAAGATCTTTTCGCGATATTTGGACGGATATGTATTCATTTCTTTGTTGAATACAGCAGTTACTCAGTATGTTTAATTTGTCAGGAAAAGGTTAGCGTTGTGAAGGAATACAACCTCCGTAGACATCATGATACAAAGCATGGTGATATTTATAGTGGGGCCTAGGCCAGAGTAATAAAGATAAGATTGAAGATTTGAAGAAGAACTTGACCAAGCAGCAGAATATTTTCAAGACAATCATTCACCAGTCAGTGTCTGCTGTAGTAGCAAGCTACATGTATATATGCAGTTTCTCACATAATTTTATGGTTGCCACAGCTATGAAGCCTTTTGCCGAGGGAGATTTTGTAAAAGATTGCTTGTTGAAGGCCTCGGAAAATGTGTGCCCGGATAAAAAGCAGTGTTTTGCTAATATAAGTTTATCACATAATTATTTGACTGTTCGTATGCTAAAAATGCACCATTTGAGATTTACTTATACAAAACTTTTCTGGGAATTGACTGACCAAGCCCGGAGCTCTCTCTCTCAGATCACTACCCAATTTTGCTCAGGAGCTTCGACACCCTGGCCCGCTACTTGTTGGAAAATGTTCTCACTGGCCCGCCACTAAAAAAGGTTTGACACCCCTGTTTTAGACCCTCTTTCGTTGTCCGTCTTTTATTGTGCGCTTTCTTTTGCATTCATTTGCACTTCGTTGTGTGTGCAAATGTTCCATCCAGCCGATTTTATGCCTACTGCTCCATATCTTATATCTTCATTGCTCATGGTCCATGTGTTTGACCCGAACAGCACTAGACTCCACTAGACTTGTTGCCTGCATGATGTCAATATCGAGTGTGGTGTTGTTCGGGTTAAACACATGTTATCATTGTCTCTATCATCCGTTTCCTCATATCCCTATTCATTTTATTTTTACAATTTCTGTGCTCTTTGAGAATGCCTCATTTCTCCATGTGCTTTTCTCCTTTAGATTTTCGCTGTGGAATTTGTCATCAGTTGCATTCATACTTCATAGTTTGCAGAATTATTTACCTGTTCTACTTCTTTTCCTCCATTGATATGTATACTTTTATGTATACTTTCCTGTGATCGGCCCAGTTGTCTGGAATGTGCTCCCACAGGAGCTACGTCTACTTGCTGGGGTTATTACTGAAACATTTTTTTTTTATTAAACTCAAGACTATCCTTTTTTGCCGTGCTAGAGTCGGGAGCGCTTCTGAGTAGTACCCCTGAAGAAGCGCTATATAAATTCTTGATTGAATGAATGAACGAATGAATACTGAAACTGACAATGATACTTGACTTCTACTTTTCGTGCCTTACAAATATGCTGGTTTTTCGTAAGTTTTACTTATATGGCTGTTTAGTACTCGTATTAAGGGTGTTTGATTCTCGCCCTCATATTAACAGAAAAGAAATTTGTTCTTCTACACGCAAAGTTGAATTTCAAGACCAACGAAACAATGTTCATACGTCGACGACAGTTTGAAAGCATAATTATGATAATGATATGATATGATTGTGTTGATGAGTGTGTTGAAACAGTCGCATATGATTATTCAAGCTGAGAAATGTTCTCCGTACCTGGAAATTATTCTATTGATTATAATTTATTTGCATCAACCAGATAGTAACGTCTTTATGCTGCGTCATACAGCAGGCCTACCCAGCGATGATGGATGGATGGATGGATGGATGGATGGATGGATGGATGGATGGATGGATGGATGGATGGATGGATGGATGGATGGATGGATGGATGGATGGATGGATGGATGGATGGATGGATGGATGGATCCGATTTGGCCAGGTCTATGACAACAGAGGCCGTTATCCTGGACAGAAATTTGCTCGGCATATTACAGCACTTGAGAAATTTTGGCGTAGAGTAGTCAATAATGGTTAGACCTCATATAAACGTGGAAACAGAAAGTTTAAAATACCTGTCTTGAACACCTTTTTGAACTGGGCAGAAATATTATATGTAATTGAAATACGGAACCTTTTTAGTTTTTAATGAAGTATGACTTCTACATGTTTTATTAAACGAGTTTGTAAGTCGCAATCTAATATTGATACAGAACTATAATTATTACACAGTAATAATAATTATTACTCATGCATAATTATAATAATTACACATAATTATTTTAATGATGCATTATAGAAGTGCTGTAATATGCCAAACAAATTTCTGTCCAGGACAACCGCCTTTGTAGTCTTAGGCCGTGGTCAAATCTGGATCTATCCCATTTTTTACACAAACATTCACTAATATTCTCACTCTAGCAGTCTGGGATATACTGGCCTTGAGTATGGCGTTGCGAAGACTATGTTATGTGATGTATCAGAGTCAAGTCACGACCGTTTGACCCAGTTAATGCGTTATGTAGCGACATAGTAGCCTACCGCTGCCACTGTGCCACATACATCATCTTAGTCTGTTATGATTATTCCATTAATTGTGTCACAATCCAAGAAAAGGTACCAAGTCTTAGTTCACAGTTTCGTCAGAAACCAGCCTGAAAGGACGTTGGGGTCTATTTTTTACTTTTCGTAACGATTAATTCATATGTCGTGTGAATCCTGATATCTTTGGGAATTGAGAAGATATTAACTTCATTTTTTAAAATTCTGTCCAGTAATAATTAACCTATGTTGTGGTAGCTCTAACTCCATTACTAAGACCTGGTACCTTTTCATGGATTGTGACACAATTAATGAATTTTCAGAAGAATTCGCTGCTCGGTTGGTGTAGGTCATTGTGTCTTAATTGTTGTTTTATGTTGAAATTATTTATGCTAATAAACTTCAGTTTTTCTACACACACAGGCAACATTGCATTATACCTGTAAAGGGATGCAAAATGACATTGTTTCGTTCATATTTTTATTATTTTTATTTAATGCGCTTCCGTATAATCCGGATTTGTCACTTTTTTAAATAAACGATGATTATTACCACTATAATTCTTCAAGATTCGACGTCATCATAATTATTAGACCGTCGACGAAAATTGAAAGTAGCCGGTATATACATGTAAAATAGTTTAATCGTTTTCTCCTTATAATTTTTTTTATTTCCTCATATTTTTATTATAACTTCAAACGGAAATTCAAAGCTTACTTTTTGGCTGCACTTGTTTCAGTTATCTTATTGTTGCCTTCATGATACACTTGTACATGCACTACTACATGTATATTCATATATACACTGCATGAATTGTCTATGATTGTTTCTGTTTAGTGTGCTTTTACACATCTTGCGAGGCGCCTTAAGCTCCCAATTAAAATCAACTGTTGACAATTTACAATATGACTATGAAGATATAATGGTGACCATCAATGTGTGAGAAATTACTGATGTAAATAGGGAACCCTGTTTCGTGGAACCATATCATATGTTCCTTTGGGTTTACCTATTGACAACCTGCATACGATTTTGTAAACTGTACGCTTGTATTACTTTGTGTTGGTGGTCAATAAAGGAGATTGAATGATTTATCCAGGTGACAATGAATCTGCATTTCTCTTATACTTCTATCTGATTTCCATTATTCTGACTAATGTACTGTATACCATTTGCATATAGTGTATGATATAATGTGCTGATTCTCCACTTTCCGTCCTTTACTTCCGATGTCGTTAGTGTCTTATCTTATCTGACTACTTATAAAGGGCTTCTCGTAGCAAGAGCCTTTCAGAAGCTCTCCCTGTGCGTTCAACCCCGAGAAAAGGGCAAGTTTTTAGACGAGAGAAAGACGAGGATACACTACCAGAGCGGATGGCAGAGCAAACTGATGGAGGAAGTGAGGGACCAATGCTGGCAAATGATCTAGATTGAGCCATGGCAGTCCTGACTCGGGGGGGGGGGGGAAGAGGTCAAGCAGAGCAGAAGACCTAAGAGGACGCAACAAAGTGGCAGAAATGGGGCGAAGTACATGTTTCTGATCGCGCAGATACTTCGGAGCAAGACCCGTTAGAGACTTAAGGACCAAAATCAGGAATTTAATATTCTCACTCTTGCAGGCTGGGATATACCAGCCTTCAGTATGGTGTTGCGAAAACTATGCTATGTGATGTATCAGAATCAAGCCACGACCTTCTGAATCACGCCCAGTCAATGCGTTATGTAGCGACATAGTAGCCTACAGCTGCCACGCTCATTTTAGTCTGTTATGATTATTCCATTAATTAATTAATTTTCAGCAGAATTCGCCGTAATACTTTAAATTGTATACGGGTCGAGAGTGGAAGCCAGTGAAGTTGTCGTTTCGTTATTCCTTCATCTCAGTGCGATGTTGCAGAAGACTACTGTTTCAGTTGGAGTTGATGACAGATATACACACCAGATACACACGGTCTACTTATATTATATGGTAATTTATCATCTTCTGAAAGGTGCTTAATTCCCTTCACGATTTACATGCAGTGATGTCTGTTTAATGACAGTCCACGTTACGCAAAGTTGACAACATCGACGCTAAAATGTATTTCCAAATAGCGAATGATCCACCTAAACTATAGTTTAGCCGCTTTAGCGATATCTTGCTTCTGTCAGTACAACTGATTTCGACCGCACTTAGCCTAAGCACCCTGCATTTGTACAACAATGCAGAAGAATGCTGAACTAAAAAGAAGAGCAGATTTAATTATTTATTCCAATAGTTTAGCTGCATCTTGCAATTGCTGTGGCCGTTGACGACTTTACAAAGAAGTGAATATAACCTTAAGAAAATAATAATTACGGCAGTTCAACAGTTCATCATCTTTAATATTAGATTTCCTATTTAAATGTATAGCGTAATATAATTAAAGAAGAAATATATAAACATAAAAGATATACTGATAACCAGCTATATATGTATTTTCAAGTGAACATTATCTCTCTTCTAATGACCATCAAGATTAACCTCGTCATCGCCCTCCTCGCTTTTTCTTCTTCGGGACTGGTACTAAGAGAATACCAGCAAAGGCTATAGTTACCATTTACCGCAGAACCATTGGCATTCACAAGAGAGTTGCCAGTTTAAAATTGACGAGAAGACAGGGCTGGAACACAGTGCGCGAACTTATGCATTATTAGCGAACGTTGTGGTTCTAATCAGTGGCGGATCCAGAACATTTCGAAGGGGGGGCCAAAAAATTTTTTGCTGTGGTCGGAAAATCTTTCGTTGATCTTTCGCTGAAAAATCTGATGAACTTTTTTTGTCGTTTTTGACCGAAACCAGAGTTTAATTTAGCCCCCACCTCTGGGGGGATTGAGGTTTCCGGAGGGGTAGATAATTGACCGTCTGAAGACAATCATGAGGCGCGCAGCGCCGAGAGTGGTAGGGGAGGGGTGTGGGGAGGGGATATGCCTCTCCCCACCAGAAACTTTTTGAATTTTAGCATTTTAAGCTGTTATCTTAACAAAATAGCTGTACTTTTCAGTGCTTATAAGAGTGCCATAAGGTCTCAGTAAAAATAGACTTTACATAAAAACTTCATTCCCGAAAACTAGATGTTCTTTGTTAAGTAATCCGCCGGAAATCTTCAAAAAGGTTGTTCAATTTTCCTTCCCAAAAAACTGATGAAAGTTTTTGGTCATCCGTGCGAAATCTTAAAAAAGGTGTTTAATTTATCGTCTAAAAAGAGTGATGACTTTTTAGTCTTACGTGCGAAATTTTCAAAAAAGGTGTTCAATTTTGCATCCCAAAAAAATGATGACTTTTGTAGTCATCCCTGCGAAATCTTAAAAAAGGTGTTCAATTTTTCGTCTAAAAAGAGTGAAGACTTTTTAGTCTTCCGTGCGAAAATTTCAAAAAAGGTGTTCAATTTAGAATCCAAAAAAACTGATGACTTTTTGTAGTCATTCGTGCGAAATCTTAAAAAAGGTGTTTAATTTTTCGTCTAAAAAGAGTGATGACGTTTTATTCTACCGTGCGAAATTTTCATAAAAGGTGTTTAATTTCGCATCGCAAAAAACTGATGACATATTGTAGTCATCTCTGCGAAATCTTAAAAAGGTGTTTAATTTTTCGTCTAAAAAGAGTGATGACTTTTTAGTCTTCCGTGCGAAATTTTCAAAAAAGGTGTTCAATTTAGCATCCCTATGACTGAATTTTTGTAGTCATCCGTGCGAAATCTTAAAAAAGGTGTTTAATTTTTCGTCTAAAGAGAATGATGACTTTTAGTCTTCCGTGCGAAATTTTAAAAAAAGGTGTTCAATTTAGCATCCCTAAAAATGATGACTATTTGTAGTCATCCGTGCGAAATCTTAAAAAAGGTGTTTAATTTTTCGTCTAAAAGTAGTGATGACTTTTTAGTCTTCCGTGCGAAATTTTCAAAAAAAGGTGTTCAATTTAGCATCCCAAAAAACTGATGACTTTTTGTAGTCATCCGTGCGAAATCTTAAAAAGGTGTTTAATTTTTCGTCTAAAAAGAGTGATGACTTTTTATTCTTTCCTGCGAAATTTAAAAAAGGTGTTCTATTTAGCATCCCAAAAAACTGATGACTTTTGGTAGTCATCCGCGCGAAATCTTAAAAAAGGTGTTTAATTTTTCGTCTAAAAGGAGTGATGACTTTTTAGTCATCCGTGCGAAATTTTCAAAAAAAGGTGTTCAATTTAGCATCCATAAAAACTGTTGACTTTTTGTGGTCATCCGTGCGAAATCTTAAAAAAAGGTGTTTAATTTTTCGTCTAAATAGAGATGACTTTTTATTTTTCTGTGTGAAATTTAAAAAAAGGTGTTCAATTTAGCATCCCCAAAAACTTATGAATTTTTAGTGAACCGTCCGAAATCTTCAAAAAGGTGTTAAATTTTCCTTCTAAAATACTGATGACTTTTTAAGACTAGAATAAATAAAATACTTCCCACTACTGAATGAAATATAGTAAGATATAAATAAAAACAAGGAGTAAACATGTGTTATCATTCACCGCATTTTCTTGCACATATAGACTAAACTCAAAACTTAATATGTTTCGCCCTGAAATTTTTTGGCATCTGCAAATAATAAATTACATCCCAAACACTGGTGCTAGTGTTAACTTGATTTGTAATTAATAGTTAGTTGTACTTAGTTATAATTGTGTTTATTGGTGTTAATATTTTTACAGTTTACACGAATAACATACATTGTATGCCACAAATCATAGATGGATACTGTTGAAAGATTGTTTTGGTTCGTTGCTTTATATTAATACAATGCAATTGTGTGAGAAACTTAGATTAGATATTAATTACATTTATATATTATTTTTATTATAGATTTTAATTACATTTATACATTAATTCTCCTGTGTATGACTGACACCCTGAAATTTTTTTCGGGCCGCCATGGATGAGGGGGGGGCCACGTCCCATGGGGATTTGAAATGGGGGGCCATGGCCGGATTGGCCCCCCCCTGGATCCGCCCCTGGTTCTAATAATAAAGTTCTGTCCGTTAAATGCAAACCAGTTGTTGGTTGTTTATTTACTGTTTGACGACACTGTCTTACATCAGATTATGTTTAACTTTGCCCTCCGCGTTTCTCCTCTTTTAATTATGGCATTTCCAGAGCATTGGCAGAATTTTATTCGATCACAAGCTATAGCTTCTTAGTGTTCGACAACTATAAATGAGCGAGTGATGTTGTAATTTTATGAGCACTCCTATTAAAGGTGTTTAATTTCAATCTTATAATTCACGTAGTCTCCAGTGTTTAGCGACATCCACTTTGAGCGACATCTAGTAGTCTATGGCTCTGTTATCGTCAAACCAACGTCACTTTATCGTAAAGAAATATTCCGATTGATCCAGTCATAGTAAAGTATTCCATTCAATGGATGGATCCGATTTGACCAGGGTCTATGACAACAGAGGCCGTTACCCTGGACAGAAATTTGCTCGGCATATTACAGCACTTTAGAGCAAGGTACTGAACCAGTTTTTTTATTCCATTCAATGCACCACAATAAACGACTATCAAATTATAATGAACCGTTTTAGAAACGTGTTTAAGTAATTCCAATATCTTCGTGTGGTTCGCAAATAACATTACCAAACAGGACTATAGTAACGATCGTGTACTGGTCTAGTTAGCTACACCGGTAAGCGAGAGCGGAATACGTCTGTTGGTTGCAACGGACTGCGGGTCAAGCCCCGGGGGGGAGTTGACATTCAGAGAATTAGATATCTCGGGACGCGGTGGCGCGAGCTGCTGCGGAGCGACCTTGGGCAAGTTGCTTACCCATCATTGTCTTTGGGGAAGGCAACGGGAAACCATCTCACTCATCTCATCCCCAGGGGCGTAAAGCCAATGAACCTGCCTTCGGGCAGTGAACCATCATCATCATCGTCAACGCCCGTGTATTGCTCTATTTAATGCTGTCACGGTTGCCTATGTTTAACGATATACGGTTTTCGTGGTTGTCGCAATCGCCCTCCTCGCTTTTTTATTTTGGGACTGGTACTAACAAATATACACGATAATGCCAATAGTTACCATTTACTGCAGAACCATTTTCCAGGATTACTACGTTGTCACTATCTGTAACATGAATAAAGGTATTTATAGGTTAGGCTCTTAATCTGTAGCGTCTACTTACTACCAATACAGTTGCCGTCGACTTTACGTTGCACAAACTTGATGATTATACAGCATTAGGGCCTAGTTTTATCCATTAATTAGCGTAAACTATCTTTCTTTATGAAGGTGTTTAATTCCAGTTATTTCATTTCACGTTCTGGCTGGTCTTATCTTGCCGTTAGCCGTCTGCGATCTGAAGGTTAGCCACACATGAACCGTCAAAAATAATGTCTCCAAATGTATAATATTATTTCCTCTATCGTCCTCAGTAGTTCAATTATGGCCAAGCCTGTCCATGACATAATGTTAAAAATCCAGGTCGTTGGAGGTCTTCCACGTGCTCTCGATCTAGCTGTTGTACCCTGCATTCTCTCTCTTTCCAAAACAGCGTCCACTTTTCCTCATAATGTGAAGAAAATATTTCATCTTTCTTGTTTTAATGGCGGTTAAAAGCTGGCGTTGACCACGATCCGTAAGCATTTCATTTGAGAAATGGGTTTCAGTCTAATGCTACAGAAGTTCGTGGATTTAACAACATCTTATTGAACTTTGAAGTCACATTCCTTCTTTCTCAAAATTTGCAACTGGCGCTATGTGGTAACAATAATTTCATGCCTATTGCCCAATGAAAATGGGCTATTCCGGCTAACAACTTACATATGCGTGAAACTGGCTTCGTATTGGAAAACATGCTGTATAACGACCAAGAGAACAAAACACAATAGTTTCAGAGACGGTCAGTTGCACACAGAAATCTCAACATTAGAGTCACCACGAAAGACTTGAACGCCGCGGGAACTTTATGCTATTAAACTCTATACAAAACAATTCTGTAAGCTGTGAGTGTCCTCCAATCAGCGTTCAGAAACCCACATCATTTATCATTGGATCATTCTTCATTTTAAATAAACTGACGTTTGCACCTGATGGAATGCAATGGCTCTTAGTGCTTCAAACCGTTTATACGAAATGATTAAGCAGCGCAGAGGAAAGCAACGTTTAAATTTGAGCATGATTCTCCCTGAACACACAACGTGGAAGTAAATGATGTGCTGGACGATTGCTGTTTTATAGCAGGTCCTATAGCATGCAGTCCCACATGTAGGCGTGTTTGCATGGGATGATTTTGAGCGTGTAAGTGTTCAAACTGCGTATGTGTAGTACAAAAATAAGGAGACAGACAAACAAACAGACGAGAGACAAACAAATATGGAGATCTTCTAAAAACAACTGAAAAAATAAACAAGGGTAACAATACTAGCTGTCAAGCAGGCAATCATTGTACTATAGTCCCGACTGATCACAAATGAATATGTTATATACTCGGCGCGTGTAGACTCCTCTCTCTCTCTCTCTCTCTCTCTCTCTCTCTCTCTCTCTCTCTCTCTCTCTCTCTCTCTCTCTCTCTCTCTCTCTCTCTCTCTGTCTCTCTGTCTGTCTGTCTCTATCTGTCTCTCTCTCTGTCTCTCTCTCTGTCTGTCTGTCTGTCTCTCTCTCTCTCATACTCTCTCTCTGTCTCTCTCTCTGTCTCTGTCTGTCTGTCTGTCTGTCTGTCTGTCTGTCTGTCTGTCTGTCTCTCTCTCTCTCTCTCTCTTACTCTCTCTCTCTCTCTGTCTCTCTCTGTCTCTCTCTCTCTCTCTCTCTCTCTTCTGTCCGTCTGTCTGTCTCTCTCTCTCTCTCTCTCTCTCTTACTCTCTCTCTGTCTCTCTCTGTCTCTCTCTCTCTCTCTCTCTCTCTCTCTCTCTCTCTCTCTCTCTATATATATATATATATATATATATATATATATATATATATATAAATTATTATATAACGCACAGATAATGATGATACATGAAAAGCGAGCGCGAAATCTTATTTCAAGTCAAAGCGATAAAATTGCGATATTTTTGTCACATCATTAGACAGCCGCATGACATTATCGAGAGCAGTCTGATGACGGGTCTCATGGAGGGAGTACGAGGACGAGGCAGACCCACGATTGCATGGCTGGACAACATCTCGGAATGTATTGGCCTCGTGGGCACACACCTTTTGAACGTGGCTCGTGACAGGAGACTTCAGACAATAATTACACTCCATTCTTGTAGCCAACCGTCGCTTGACATGACAGACACCTTTTTAAATGGAGTAAGCAGCCTCTTAAGAGAGTGACGTTTCATACGCAATTAGCTCACTCAATGGCCATTGATGTCATAATATGACGACGTTACATAATCGGTATAAAAAACATAATGGACAGTTTAACAATAGCGTATGATGATAGAGGCAATTTTTTTACATTTCTTTTGTTATCACACAGTGACTTTAAATAACAATTAAACCACAGAAATGGCATTGATGATTAACTTAATTAACTGGATGCTCGCAATTGTAGAATTAATGTCCAACATAATAAAGGTGTTTAAGGCCACTTCAAAACGTACATTCTCCAGTGTTTAGCGACATCTAGCGGTCGACAGAGACGACGACGTCGACGCCACATGAAATAATCCACACGACAAATGATATTTAAATATTTAAAGTGACGAGTTTCCGTCTAGTTACCACAAGATTTCTTATGAACTGCTTATTGCAATGAAAACAGTTTATTTTCCTCTCTCTAGTTTTTTTTCTATTTTGTGTATACATTAAATGCAAAATTATTCTTAGTTACCCACTATAAAGATTCACGTCATCAACATTGTTCACGATGTTATTTAATCGGAAAGTGGACTCTCGACATCGTGAAAAAAACTAGCGTTTTATAATGTCAGAAAATTGTTCGAGCAAGCCAGAAGTTAATCTGTGAAATATTTGACTATTGATCAGTTAAAAAATCGTTTAAATCCGAAGCCCTAACTACGGTTCGTTTACCGTTGCACAACTCCTTAGTTATTCTATTGCAATGTTAGCGGAGATTATTTACATTGATGAGCTTCATTGTTGAAGACATCTTTAGGCAACGCATAGTATAAGGAAACTCCTCTGTTCCATGCGCCCCGGGTCATATGATCTAACTTATGAGAAAAAGCCTTTTAAGAATGCTTTATGATGCCAAATTTCATGTAAGCCAAAATGCGGTTTTGCAGTTAGATTAATAAAGAATATGCATATTTACTTACTTACTTATACCGATAATTTCCAGAATCAACTTCACGACATTATGAATCCGCAAACAATTTGAAATTATTATTATTGCAGTTGTCAGATGTTCTCTGTTTTTGGAGACCGTCACCCTTGTCCATTTTGCGACATTTGTTAAAACTGTCCACATGTTGCTGTCTTATTTTTAACTCTGATTACGATTAACTTGGGTATCATAGACGTGTTATTACAATATTTCTTTTCTTTTCTGTCATTCAAAATGTCATGTAAGTTTCTCCGGCAATAATTCCTGTCAGTGCCCAAAGATTACTGTTCGGAATTCCATGCCCATGCTTAATATATCATAACGGTGATGTCTGTGAAAGGTGTTTAGTTCTTGGTTCAAGTCAACATGCCATTTTCATAGTTACACGACATCTCGCCATCGACAGGTCAGATGACGTGCTGTTTGAAGTGAAGATTGATATTAATTAAGAAACCTGCACAACATTTTGTACATCGTTTCAGTGACAGGTTGCGACCTGTCAACGACCAACGGCGTTCTTCAATAAACGAAAAATTACATGTATATTTCGTTTTCTTGTTTTTGTAATTATTAATTGATTTTAATGGCGTACACATATGATCACAATACGTTATCTTCCTGTATCCTTGCAAGGCGTGCAGATGTAATTTTCGTTCTTCGTGCATTAACTTTTTGTACAGCATTACTTCTATGCAACGCTTCTCCATCGTAGATTGCCTCAAAAATTAATTCTCTAACTTAGGGTGGGGGCTACTTGTTGCTGTTTTACGATATTAATGTAATGTAATGTAAATCTTCGAGAATTTCTCAGCGCCCACAAAAGCCACGTCAGGGAGACCAGCTTATTCACCGGTGCCACATAATGTCATGTGCCAGTCATGTGCCAGTCCCCAGATATCAAAAAGCAGGAGGACGAATCTGATAATTACAAAAACAAGCAACGTTACGGATGAAATAAATTATTTTGTTATATTACAGATAATGACATAGATGATGATGAATGCTTAATTCTTCTTAGCAACACTTTGTCATATCGAGGATGATTAATCTAAATAAGGCGCGGTGTTGTAGTGGTGGCGTCGTTGCCTTGAAGCCGGAAGGTTCGAGGCTGGAATCCACCTCAAGTCGCCGCGTAGGGACCTTGGGGCTGGCACTGTCAGAAAGCGAGCAAAGGTTCGTGATCTGTAAGTTTAGCATGTATGGCACTGAGGCCATTATTAGACATGTCTTATTATTATGGTCTTTAGCAATGCTATAATCATCTTCATTAAACATTTTGTTTGTCTCTGGAGGTCGAACGATTAAAAATACAAATATTATTTCGAGATATATGCAAGGTGTTCAACGTATAAAAGGTGTTTAATTTCGCCAATTAACGACATATTGCGGTCGACAGAACACATTACTTCGAAGTTACATTGCACTCACGGCAGCAAATAGTCACCAAGGTATGATGTCTAGCAACAGTTTGAGTATGCCAATTGGACCTTACCTAACCTTGCCAGGCTAGGCACCATTATACACTTTTGGAATATTGCAACTGGCTGATGTTATTGCAATTTTAGATGACAGTAATGCATTCACTGCATAGAAAGATAATCAAGATTCGGAAGCTATGAACTATAATATGGGTTTTCGAGACCTCTTATCACAATCGCAATCAAAATCTCTATATCTCTAGAGCGCCACTCGAAAGCCAAGCGCAGGGCCCCGACTTATTCAAGAACCTTCTGCTTCTTTGGCATCCAGTTGTTTTATTCCAGCATTGCCATAGTCCATCACTTTACATCTGACATTAACCCTCAGGCTACCAAGCTTTTTGTGACATGGACTACCAAGAGGGTGGGGTTGATTACCACCCCAACCCATGATTTTGTGCTTGGTTTGAGATATCACAGCTTGCAATAAACCAATGCATAGAGCAGTGGTTCCCAGCTATTTTTTACTTATGGGCCACTTTTTCAAGGTTGGAGGTCACGATGGCCAATTTTGTTGTTGTAGGACATTATGGTGCCAAAAGGATGACATTTAATTAACCAAAAGCCAATACATTTTTAATAATTAAAGCAAATTAGAATGTTTGATGTTATTTATAGACATCAAAATAAAATAATGTATAATAGGAAATAATATTGTGTTCTATCATGTACAAACCGTCAATTTTCGACATATAGATTTGTTAAATCTTTGAGAGATGAGGGCCATTTTTCAAGCTTGATTAAACACCTCTGACAGGGCCCCTTTTCGCCCGCAGGTCACGGGTTGGGAACCACTGTGATGTAGCGTTCATTTCTGCACAAAATGAATACTCAGGTTTAAAAATATATGAATCTTCATCGAAACAATAAAAAATTGCATGTAGCTAAGCGAGTCAGTCATAATATATATTTACTGTCAATGTTCAACATATGTCACCCAGTCATTTATAACTGTGGATGGAAGGATCCGATTTGACCACGGTCTATGACAACAGAGGTTGTTACCCTGGACAGAAATTTGCTTGGCATATTGCAGCACTTAATAAGCCAGTCTTTTGCATTATTTATAACTATGGATGGATCCGATTTGACCAGGGTCTATGACAACAGAGGCCGTTACCCTGGACAGAAATTTGCTTGGCATATTGCAGCACTTAATAAGCCAGTTTTTGTATTATTTATAACTATGTGAACCAAAATAAATATTATTGCACGTAAAGACACTTTATTAAAGGTGTCTTATTCGAGCTAATTTCAAAATTTGACAGCTTTGAATATCTGACGGCCATCAGCACACTCGTATTATTATTATGTCAAGGTCAGGATGTTGCTAGCAGTTGGATATAAACTCCGCCACTGGTTGCGCTATGTCAGTGACAAAATGAATACTCAGGTTAAAAAATATATGAATCTACATCGAAACTATAAAAAATTACATGTAGCTAAGCGAGCCAGTCATTTATTTGAAGTCGATTTTCTACATATATGTTATCTAGTCATTTATAACTGTGTGAACCAAAATTAAATTATTCAATATGAAGACTCATTATTAAAGGTGTCTCTATTGGAGCCTATTTCAAAATTTGACAGCTTTGAATATCTTACGGCCATCAGCGCACTCGCAATATTATTATGCCAAGGTACATCTTCCACTGTTTAGCGACATCTAACGGTCGACAGAGACGACGAAGTCAACGCCATTAAAAAATAATAATCCACACGACTACTAATATTTGAATCACTCTTCAATTGCTTATTGACATCCTGTGATTGTCATGGCCGAAGACGTCATAACGTCGTCACATCATTACATAACCAAATCATGCTAAGCGTCATTATTTTATAGGATTTATTACAATAATTGAACAACATCTTATGGCAACAAACGTCGTTAAAGTTGAGAAGGAAGAAATTCGTACACAGTTTTAAACCGCAGATCCATATGATTGTTCATTGGTTGCAGGACTTGATTGTCGATTGAGAGACCGAGAGGGGGTGGGGGTAAAACACCCCAAAAAGCGGAAATTGTTTGGAGGTTTCCTGCTCCGCCTTTGCCCCAAAGACAACTCAGCAAAAAATAATGAATGAATTGGCCAACACGGAATTTCTCTGGTGCTCGTCTTCACGCAGAGTGGAAAAGCTAGACTGCAATTTATTCGCCATTGGTGGGGATACTGTCGTGCCAATGAATGAGGTCCGTGATCTCGGACTTTCACTCGAATATGTACCGTCCCTGCAACCAAAACTAAAGCGGGTGATCGTGCCTTTCGGGTCGCTGGCCCAAGCACCTGGAACAGTCTTCCAGCATCGAATACAGATATAAAAATTGAATCTCCTTTTAGCAAACAGTTGTTTGCAGTTTGCATTTATGCTGACGTTTGATGATAGTATTAATATGTGTGTATAGCATCATAGAAGTAGCTTGCTACCGACGATGCTATATAAATTGTCTTGATTACAACACTCAATCTCCTTTTAGAAAACTGTTAAAGCTGTTTTCGAGCTGTTTGCATCTATGCTGACGTTTGACATTAGTGTCATGTGTGTAAAGCATCAAAGAGGTAGCTTACTACCGACGATGCAATCTATATTGTCTTGATTACAACACTGTCGGTGGAAGGATGAAGTATATAATAAATTTTTAGTAAATCAATTAGTAAGTCAGAAGAGTTTTCTTGCATTAATAAACTTCAGGTTCGTTGCATCTGCAAGAAACAACTGCATAAGCTTATAATTTCAATAATTTCAATACTCAATGTATCGGTAATGATATTGTGATGTTGACGGCAATTTGAATGTAAATAATAATTGTCGCTTAAATGTTCTCAGTTCTTGAAGACTGTTCCATTCGTCATTTATATATCATCTAGAAAACTTTAGTTGTTCTTTAACTCTTTTTGCGATTATTTTGGATGACGCCCACGAGTGATAATTCGTTGTTTTCACATCTGTCTTTCATGTGTAATTTTCTGTCTTCGTGAAATCACTTTCGTACAATAAGCTTATCTGTCCTTGTTTCAACAATTATACCACGCAACAGACTGCCGACGATGATGAAAACCACGTCTGTGGCATATTATAACTTACGAGCACCATTTATTAAAGGTGTCTTATTTTTAACGTACCATGTTGCATTGTCACATTTCACCGTCGACAAATCCAGTGACTTTGAAGTGCATTTTCACACAGATAATGATCTTCAATGCACTTTCTTACTGTCTACCTACATATCTGATATTTTTAGAAATTTTCAGTGTGATTATTCCGAAGGCTGTTGACAAGAATTATACAGTACATATAATTTGAAAATATTTTAGTAAATTTCTAAACAGCGAATTGTTCTTATTTGTCTTATCTATTGTTCAACCACATCTTATTCGTGTCAGGGCAGTTGATTTTGACCTGATTTAACCTAGTCTAGTTAAGCGCCATTGAATTATTTATGACTGCAATGGCTGTCAATTATAGCTTAAGGATGCTCTATGGTATCAATGGCGGTTAACGTCATTTGAAAGAATTTCTCATTCAGTTTACACCGTAGTCCGATAGTAGAAAAATGTCTGCCTGACTGTCATTCGAAAGGTCAGGGGTTCAATTCCAATGCTGTACAGATAATCATTTGGCGGAAGATTTCTGCCCCACCCTTTCCACCCCATCCTTCAATCAATAGTCATCTTAGCTCTGATGAGAACACTGACCTAAACTGTTCATTGGAAGCGAATAAAAGAACTGGTAACCTTCCCTCATATATGCCGAGACAAAGAAAATGAAGTCTCTGACGCTTCACATCCAATGGCACCCCCTCAGGGTCAACTTAAGGGACTGCCCCTCTTTTTGCACCAGAGAACAGATAGATTGAGCAAATTGTATATTTTAATGCAGGTGGATGAGACATTGTGGTGGTGGTGGTGGTGGTGGTGGTGGTGGTGGTGGTGGTGGTGGTGGTGGTGGTGGTGGTGGTGGTGGTGGTGGTGGTGGTGGTGGTGGTGGTGGTGGTGGTGGTGGTGGTGGTGGTGGTGGTGGTGGTGGTGGTGGTGGTGGTGGTGGTGGTGGTGGTGGTGGTGGTGGTGGTGGTGGTGGTGGTGGTGGTGGTGGTGGTGGTGGTGGTGGTGGTGGTGGTGGTTGTGGTATTTGCAGTTTAACGTCACTGTGTGGTAACAAAGACCATTGGCCACGCCCTCCTCTTTTATGCAGGCTTGGAACTGGCAGTGCAACCAGTGGCGGAGTCAAATGAGACATTGTAATCAACATTAAAGCAATATTATGTGCATATTATTGCGTTTGAAGGTATTTAATTAATTTCAAATGCAGTTTCTTTCTTTTAATGATGTCTTCAGTACCGAGTGCCTAGAAGTTTGGCTATTTATAGCGGTTTTAAGATCTTAATAAAGGTGTTTTATTTTAAACTCTTATTGCGTTGTCTCCACTCTTCAGTGTTGCGAGCCATATTACGCTCAATTGAACTGCTCTCGTCTACTCATTCAGCAACACTTCTGAGCGAGAGGCTGTATATTAAAGTCGTAAAAAGAATTTAGCAAACGACAATAAAGGCTGATGACGTTGGTAGAGAGTATTTATAACTAAAAAAGGTCGTCAGAAATTTTGGCAAATGAAAATGGAGAATTTCCTCCGCGATTCGTCCCTCTCAACCAGCCCCCCTCAAATGAAATCCTGGCGCCGCCACTGCCCCCCCCCCCAAAAAAAGTCAAGATTGGTTGAAACTCTATATGTCCATTGGAAGAAATTTCTTATTAAAATATATGCAATTTACAAGCTCTTGATAAATAATTTAGCAACGTAAACTAACGGTTTAACCTGCACCTTTATAAATTTAATGCGACTGAAACCCTTTTAACGCTGAACGAGGAAGACTTAATTTCAGCGGCGGATGAGAATAATATTCTCTCCCACCGAATAATCACAGGAGCCTAGTTTATTTTTGAAACTGGTCTGCCAGGGATAATCTGTTTCGAAATAGAGTCTCCGGTCGAAGACTTTTAGGAGAGGCTGCTACGTGACTCCGTCCTACAAGTTTGAGCCTGTTATAGCTTATTCAGAAGTTGGATATTGGATGGATGGATCCAGATTTGACGAGGGCCTGTGACAACAGAGGCTGTATTTCCTGGACAGTAATTTGTTTGGCATATTAAATATTTATAGGCACCTTAAAATGTTTATTAGAGGTGTTTGATTTCAGCCCAGTTATGATTCTTCATTTTACATTCTCTCTTCAAAAAGTAGTTTTCTTCTTCATTCAATACAATTCCGAACAATGTAGGCTACTTTCTGGTCAAAAAGGCTTGCTCCAAAAGCCAATTAGAACTTCGAGAATAGTCGTAACTTCAGTTAAACGTTACTGCGTGATAAGAAGGATCACTGTGAGGCGCGGTGGTGTAGTGAGTATGTTCGTCGCCTTGCAGCCGAACGGTTGCAGGTTCGAATCCACCTCAAGTCGCCGCGTAAGGACCTTGGGCAAGCCCTTCACTCACAATTGCTCATCGCTTCGGTGTGAAACTCCGATGCAGTGTCCGATCTGCAGTTGGAAGAGCCTCTGAGTGGAGAGCTTGAAGGGGCGCTATAATAAGTGCACATACAAACATTTGTGGTAAACCTCCTCTATCCAGGTTTGGAACATGCACTGCCGCACTTTTCACTGGGAAGTTCGGCATTTTTGTTGGTCTTTCCTCACTTGACACGCCATCGCTGTGCAATTGACTTCTCGTTCCGGTGCCAGGTCAAAATCCGGGAAGGTCAAGCCGAGCAGACAGTGTGGTACAACGGCGTTTGTCGGTGATGATAGTGTTTTGGCGGTGGAACCTGATTAGAATCTGGATACGATAGCTTGAAGAGTTCGGTTTTCAGTCGTGAATGGGAAGCAGTAGAGAAGAGTCATGGGACCTTCTACGATAAGATCGAATCGCTTCGGTCGACCAGGATTAAGCATAGTTGTTTTCCAGATCGTGAAATTTATTACCTTTAGCTATTTTTTAACGAAGGTGTTCATATACAGCCTTTTTGTGCGTCAAAATTGACGGCGATTGAAAAAAATATCAATCCAATAAAACAAAGGAAACGAATTTTGTTCGCAGCGTAATGAAGCTCTATCGATTCAATCTAATAATAGTATAAAATGACATAATATTATTTTGTCTAATTTAATCTAATATGACATTCGTAAAGCGCTTCTCACAGCAGAGCTATTCAGAAGCGCTCTTAGCATGACCGGCCCATAAAAGAGAAAAGCCCTCAAGCAGCGAAAAGATGCATGCGATTTTCCGACCAGAATCCTGCCACGAATTGCAGAGGGAAGGTCATTCCACATTCAGGGACCAAAATAGCAAAAGCCAGATGCTGAGTCAACGAGGTTCGTGATCTAGGTACAAATAGATCAAGGCGGCCAGCAGAGCGAAGAGGGCGTGGAGATCTTGCAGAAGGAGGCTAGCAGATATATGATGATATTGGTTACGGTCTTGGAAGCCACAAGATGCCGCTAAACCGAAGAACTATTGCTAATCATCTGGACCAAGCTGCAAATGCGTTTGTGACAGATAATGTCGACATTTTGTAACGCGCATTCGTTCAATAATGATGATGAGCCTGTAGTAATCCAGCCAGCAATAAATTGCCATTTTCATTTTATTACAATGAAATTATCCGAGCTTTTTTTATCGGAAGCTAAGGCAGGATTCAGGGTGAACAGGAGCACTATAGATCAGATATTCACTCTAAGACAGTTGGCAGAAAAATATGAAGAATTTGGACAAGAACTTTATGTATGCTACATAGATTTTCGAAAGGCTTTCGACAGTGTATGGAGAAAAGGACTTTGGAGAGTCATGAGACATTACGGATATCCAGAGAAAATAATAAGAATACTGGAAAATGCCTACGAGGACACTTTCAGTGCGGTAAGGGTGGACGGAGAGCTGTCGGAATGGTTTAAAACTATTGTGGGAGTGCTGCAGGGATGCGTTTTGTCGCCGCTGTTATTCAACATATTTCTAGAACTAATCATGGCTATGGCATTGGATGGAACAGAGGAAGGAGCAGTGATCGGAGGACAGACTATAAGGGACCTGAGGTTTGCGGATGATATCGCCCTTCTGGCAAAGCAAGCAAATGGACTACAAGAGTCACTAACTAAAGTGGTTCAAGTGAGTCGGGAAATGGGAATGAGTATAAATGTACTGAAAACGGAAAGCCAGTTCCTTGGAAGGGGCAACATCAAATTTCAGTTAGAAGCAGATGGACACCAACTAGAACAGGCGGAGAGCTTCGTGTATCTGGGGGGAACCATTAGCACAAATGGAGAATCTGAAAAAGATGTGGACAGAAGAATTGGGATAGCCAGAGGAATACTACAGGTGCTGGGTAAGGTTTGGAGCTCGAAGGAAATAGGAAAAGCCACAAAAGTTCAGATGTATGAGACATTAGTGCTGAGCGCATTGCTGTACAATTCGGAGACTTGGACACTAAGGGAAGCACAGAAGCAGCGGCTGAGGGTGTTTGAAATGACGTGCCTAAGAAAGATAGAAGGTGTCACGAGAAGGGATAGAATAAGGAATACAGAGATATATAGCAGACTGAATATTCGGCATGATATAATACACAAAATCCAGAGCAAACGGCTACGCTACTTTGGCCATGTAACCAGAATGCGGGACGAGAGATACCCAAAGATAGCGGTCAACGGATATGTGCATGGTAAAAGAAAAAAGGGAAGACCAAAGAAGAGATGGTTCGACATGATACAAGAGGACTGTCGGGAGATGGGTTTTTCCATACAAGAGGCTACACACAAAGCTCAAGAACGAGAAAAGTGGAGATTTTCCATAGCTGGGCGGCTGTCACGTGCGAAAGCATCGTCAAAGCCATAAGTCAAGTAAGTCACAATGAAATTATGCTTCTTTAAAAAGGTGTTTAATTCACCTTTTTATTTCGCATGAAGTTGATCTTTAGAGCGACATCAAGCGGTAATAAAAATGTCCTTTAGGCACTTAATTAATGTCGCTGTGTCAAGACAAAGATTAGTGACTGGCAAGGTCGCTGACTTCGTTGCTACGCTTTTCACAGGCTGAGAGAATCCATCGAGAAACTTTCTTTTATTTCTCCGTGGTTTAACGTCTTTGTGACATCAAAGACCGTTTACTGCAATTTGAAGAAAATAGTATTACACAGTGCATTGAAAATGAATTATTCATACAGTCCAAAAATATCCTTTAACGCTGTCAATGCATCCAAGAATTAGTTGAATAATTATTATTATTATATAAATTTCTTACGCGCGCAAGGTCACACCGATATGCGAGTCTGAGGCGCGGATAGTCAGTCACCAGAGGAAGATGCAGTTATATAGCCAAGCACTTAAAAGCCAAAGAGAAAATTGAGTTTTGAGCCGTTTTTTGAAGGTAGGGAGTGACTTTGAACAACGAGGAGAGAGTGGAAGCAGATTCCATTCCTTGGGAGCAGAGGCATGGAATGCACGTGAGCCCATAACAGTTCTGCATCGAGGCTCAGCTAAGAGACAAATGCTTGATGATGACAGGCAACGAGAAGGAATGTAAGGAGTAAGCAGTGACTGGAGGTAGGGAGGTGTTTCGGTGGAGAGGGATTTGTAGGTTAAACAGGCCAATTTAAATTTCATCCTGAATTCGACAGGAAACCATGGCCCACCCGGGCTCGCTAAATTTTTGCACTTTAATTGTGTAAAATGAAGCAAAGGGTAAAGGCACTGGTCGACATGAGCTTTTATTGAACTTTGTGACAATTGCCTATTTGGAATGCTATCAGGAAGGCCAATCCGAAACTAAAATTACTCTCTTCTTTGTCTTCCTAGGGTCGGGTTCCAGACCAGTAGTCTATCTGGAGATTGACCCACGATTTCTGGTTTTAGCAACTCCCATTACTCTACTCAACTAAACTTACTTCGCAAACTGCCCCAAACCGTTCACTTCTAGTCAGTTCATGAGATCTGTACAGAGTTCTAACACGTCTGCAAGTGACTGCGACCATTCCTTTCGAGAGATGGTCTCATTCTTGTTCATAAGGATTAAAAAGAACCCATCGATAAGAGACCCAGGGACCAGGGATGACGAACGTCGATGTTTTGACTCTGGCTTCGACGATTTTTTTTATGAAAGTCAAGAAGGAGAATGGAAATTCGCCCCAATCATGAAGTGGATCTTAGTCAGAAAAATTGATTGGGCGACGTACATGTATACTGAAGAACTGAGCTGGCCAAACTGTGTTGCCATGGGCGACAAAACTGAGTGCGAGGCAAGGATAAACGCCACCTTTGCCTTGCACATTTTGGTGCTCAACCATTGTGAAGGATAGAAAATGTAATGTTCCAAACTCGGGAAAAGGTAAGATTTTGAATCGCGAACCCCCCAGGTTTCTTATGGGGTGCTAAGAAGTTGTTTCGTAAATTTTTTTGAAAAGATCGGTCGCGTGGATCAGAAGGTTTTTGATCCCATAAATAGTTACAGTTTCTCTTTTATAGGTTTAGATAATGATATAATATAATATAATATAATATAATATATAGGCCTATATATACGAAAAGGGAGAGAGACCGACGGTCCGACAATATATTATTGTTTGATCTGATATTTAAAAATTTAAGACTTATGTCAACTCCTTATGAAGGTGTTTACTACGAGACTTTTTATTGCGTGATGCTTAAGGACATCTTGCGGTTAAAAAAGATATCGACGTCTCCCTCCTCCTTTATGCATTCTTGCGACTGGCAATACCAGGGGTCGCAATGTACGGATTTCTGTTTCTGTGCATCTCCTCCCAAAACCCTTCCCCTCACGTCGCACGTTTGTCTCTTCCAGAAATCTGGATCCACCGCAGTGGATGGGTCTGGATTAAACACTGGGGTTGATCCGACTGGAGTAGTAGTTAATCTCCCATTCTGAGCCAAAGCAAGGTCAACTGACGTCATAGGTCAAAGACAAAGGTCAAGGATCAAAGTGATGATGCAACCATGTCATGATTATTACATAATGAGGTCATGGTATGTAAGAAAAGGTCAACTTCAAGGACTCTAAGTCTAACCTTTTTCCTAACCCTAACCATAGCCCAGGAAATGCGGCCATGGCCGGAAATGCAACCAATTCCCTGGAACCAACGGAAGTTCTCACACTGGCTTCCCAGCGTTGCATGGACATCCAAGCGCTCTGTGCCACTCATCCTGAGAAGCAACACAAAGCGTTGAAACTAATATTTCTACATAAATCCATTTTATCATTATAATTTTAGTGACACATGAAAATAAGGAGTGGGGCTGCTGGTTACCTGCTCTCAAAATATGCCGAGGCAAAGTGAATGCAGTCTCTTACATGTATGCTTCATATCCGTTGCACAGCAAATCAGCGGCCAACGTGCTAAGGACAAACTTAATGGAGTGCTCCTTTTTCTTACAGCGGAACACAGAGTGTTTTATCGAATTATTGCATACTATTTTATTAATTACAGCTTAACGATGATGTATCGTTTTAAGACATGATTAATTAGGTATCCCTCGTGTTTGTATACTCTTGCGATGGCGATTTGCGAGAGTTCGGATGTTTGCGGTGTCGATCACTGCAGTTTTTTACTTTTGTTTTCTGACGACATCATTCGTCCCCATCAATCTTTTGTCAATTACATGTACACTGTGGTTCAATAAAAAATGAAGCCACACTGTTTTCGTATATCTCCAATGCCTGATAATTAATCATAATAAAATGCTCCAATTATTTAGGGAATTGAATCAACAACATGATTGCAGTCTATCACGCTATAAAATAATTTAACGGATAGAAAAGATATGAAATGATCAGCTTCATCTGCCGAAATCGATGCTAGTTTAGGAGAACGAACATCATTAATTAACACAATACGAGCGAAAAACAACTATAATTAAGTTTTTAGTCCCAAACGTCGTCGCTCATGAAACTTAGTTTGCAAACCTAGCCATCGCACAATGTTGGTTCTGTAGGGCGAATATAGCCCAATAAATTCGCTAAAAAGGTCGATCTAGCGGCAAAATTAACCGAATTTTGCGGACATTTCACTATTTTTTTTAGTTAGGTTTCGGATTGAATTAATTGATGCCTCTAGCAGTCTAGCTGAAAGGTCTTAAAATATGTTTTTCTTCAATACAAACAAGTTTGTGGCTCTTGTCCAAAGTTTGAACAATGCACTAGCTTAATATTTCCACTACAGATGAATACACTGTTATTCTGTCTCTGCGTTATATATAGCGTTAAGATATCATTTAGCAAAGGTGTCTAATTGACGCCTATTTTATTTTAGGTACAGTTTCCACTGCTCAGCGACAACTTGCTGCCTGACTGCAGATTACATCACCTTACCTTATTTTAGACATTTTATCATGTCCCACAAGTGTTGATTTCAAGTGTTTAACCACAGTTTATGGCTGAAAGAGTCATTTAGGCAGACCTTAGGGCCTAAAACGCCTAATTACAAGTTAGACACCTTTTCATGGTGTGTTTAGGTTGCTAGGAATATGTATTCAT
Organism: Lumbricus terrestris; assembly: GCA_949752735.1. NCBI lineage: Eukaryota > Metazoa > Annelida > Clitellata > Crassiclitellata > Lumbricidae > Lumbricus > Lumbricus terrestris. Next base: position 3,336,501 of record OX457040.1, on the reverse strand, counting down.
TGCTATAATTATAATAAGAATTTATTACTGAGGAAGGTGGGTAACGTTGATGATAATCACAATCACACAGCATCGTGAGATTGAGACTGTTGCTATCGACGAATGTTATTGGGAACGTCACGTGATGGTGGGCGTGACGTTATGCCACAGTCGAGTCGGATGATAACACAACCAAGAAATCTTTATCCTTTGTGTTGAAAGTTTGCTATGGTTGAACTCAATAAGCAATCATTAATAGAAGCGCTATTAAGCTGTTTCGGGCTCTTATTTCCTGTATGCAACTGCTTACATTGCCAGGCCTCGGTTGCTTAGATTTTTGCAAGCAAATGATAAATTTAAACAGTAAATTCTACTATTTCAAACAAACTAACTCATAGGCTTGGTAATAGTCCTGCAATGCACAATACAATAATATTTCAATAATAATTTGCTTTATTGAAAAAATCCGGTTAACAGACCGCAACCGGTGACTTTGTACATTTATGAAATTTAAGCAATTCACAGAAGACACAATCTTAACTATGCTAACAGAACAGACGGCCTGCAATACACGTCACTAATTGCAGCCTACAAAGCATGTCCACCTATATACGGGGCGCATTTAACAAATTTTCATTTTCAATTCTGTATTTTTCTCGTATTGTGAGTGTCTCTTTCCAAAGTGCTCTCCTATTTGATTCTGTATCTGATGCAATCATAGATGTAAAAAAACGATGAAAAGAAAAAAAAACGGTAAAAAACGTCGTTTTTTCCGAAATAATAAAAAACGACAAAAAAACGATAAAAAACGGAAGCGGAAAATAATTTGCCTTTGTTACATCTGAAATTTCATTTTCAGCTTACAAACCTTAATTGCTTATGCAATTTTATTAAGAAACTGCAAATAACACAACTTTATTATTAGGCCAAAGGAATTGGTATAAGTAACATTAATCTACCACAGTTACTTTTTCTGATAACTTTCGTTTAATAAGAAATTCGGACAAATTAAAGGTATTGAAATCTTTTCAAATTTAAATTGTAGACATAAGTCCACATTATAAGTTTATGCTGATCGACATAACTCAATTAAAATCTAGCCAGAAGCAAAAACCACAGATGTTTACTAAATTATATATTGTACATTATTTTGTGCTTCAAATTGCTACTTATAAATATTAATAATTATGCCCAAGAATTTTAAATCAAAATAACACTTAGAAATTTCATTTCTTGTAGGGATCTACTACATGTATTTCTCAAAATTATGACTTAAACAATTACATAAAGACCCCAGTGGCGGCGCCAGGATTTCAGGTTTGGGGGGGCTGAAGCCCCAAGCCTTCCTCCCTCCCAGAGACGCAACTAGAACATTTTCTTCTCAGGGCGGTCATATTACAATCGTGCGAAGGGTTTTACAAGAAATTGTGCACTGGCACAAACGCGCTCCACATAAATATTCCATTGCAAGATGTAGTTGGAGATTGAGTGGGTTATTTAAACGAAGTCAGCAATTGTTGAAGTTTTTTGATTTTTAGAGTATCCGGCCGCAAACCTAGATTAAGTTCCGAAATTTCATAAACAAAGGTGTCCAACTAAGGTAGCAAAGGAGAATGGGAGGTCCTCAAACGCGTCCGCGTCAAGTCTATGCCGTGCCAGCGCCAGCGCTGTACCATACCCAAAATTTCAGTCATCTGAGCCGAAAGGCAATGCATTATATACAGTGCGTGTGCACATAGCAGCCCGAGTAGCTATGTGGTGCAGACGGTGAGGTAATGTAAAGACCCTATTGTCTTTGATATACCGATATGCAAGCACTCAAAAACACCGTTGACTAGAGTTCCAAGTTATCACAATAACAGATGTCCAACACAGCATTAATATTCAGAAATTCCACAAAACAATGGTGTGCAATTCAGTATTATCGTATAAAAAGTCAACCATGGACACAGTCTCGGGATCCAAGTTGTCACAATAAGAGGTGTCCAACACAGTATTAATATTCAGAAATTTTACAATAAAATGATGTGCAATTCAGTATTATTGTGTAAAAAGTCGATCATGGACACAGACTCGAGATCCAAGTTGTCACAATAAAAGGTGTCCACCAAAGCATTAATATTCAGAAAATCCACAATACAATGGTGTGCAATTCAGTACTATCGTATAAAAAGTCAACCATGGACACAGACTCGAGATCCAAGTTATCACAATAAAAGGTGTTCAACACAGTATTAATACTCAGAAATTTTACAATAAAAAAGTAATCACAATAATGGATGGATCCGATTTGACTAGGGTCTATGACAACAGAGGCCGTTACACTGAACATTCAATTAAGATAATCACAAATAAAAATAAATCACAATAAAGGTGTCCAACAGCGTATTAATATTCAGAAAATCAACAATACAATGGTGTGCAATTCAGTACTATCATATAAAAAGTCGACCATGAACTCGGACTCGAGTTCCAAGTTAATACAATAAAGGTGTCCAACACAGCATTAATATTCAGAAATTTCACAATAAAATGGTGTGCAATTCAGTGTTATCGTATAAAAAGTCGACCATGGACTCGGACCCGTGTTCTAAGTTATCACAATAAAGGTGTCCAACCCAGGATTAATATTCAGAAATTTTACAATAAAATGGTGTGCAATTCAGTATTATCGTATAAAAAGTCGACCATGGACTCGGACCCGAGTTCTAAGTTATCACAATAAAGGTGTCCAACACAGTCTTAATATTCAGAAATTTATAATAAAATGGTGTGCAAGTCAGTTTTATCGTATAAAAAGTCGGCAATGGACACGGACTCGAGTTCCAAGTTATCACAATAAAGGTGTCCAACACAGTATTAATACTCAGAAATTTTACAATAAAAAAGTAATCACAATAATGGATGGATCCGATTTGACCAGGGTGTATGACAACAGAGGCCGTTACCTTGAACATTCAATTTAAATAATCACAAATAAAAATAAATCACAATAAAGGTGTCCAACAGCATTCACAGGACACTATTATAATTATCTGCCTGCATATTACTATTGACAGAAAACAGTTAAAGTTTCCATAATTTAATACAAAAATATGCATGCTTAGATATATGCAAACAATTATTTTATAATTATAATTATAATTATATGCACACAAATGTTTTACATATATATGCTAATAGCTCTAGGACTACTTAGTTGACCATTATATCAAACGTAGGCCTACATTCCCAGACGGTGGTGGTATACACAACAAGAATATAATAATTATTATACCGAAAATTATAAAATCGCACGCATTTGAGGTGTGTAAGAGAAACAATGTTGTGTCAAAGGCATTTCTGGATAAAACGCAATCTTCTGGATAATCAGCAGTCTGTAATATTATTTTCATGCATGAAGTGCAGCACAGATGCAAACACCACTATGGAAGATTTTAAAATTTTCACATATTGCAGAGTTGTAAGTGCACTTTAAAGAGTCCAGCTCACTTGTGGTAGGGCTGACAACTTCCAATCAACAAAGAAGAAACGGGTTACAGTAGGCAGCTACTAAATGCAACAAAACTGGTTCACTAAATGTGTAGAATTTGCAATACAATGAATGAAATGACCTATAAAACTTCATATGTATATTTATATGGAATATGTATATTATATATAATAAATTATATTGTTGATTTCGATGCCATTGACCATTGTCTAGCTTTCTTATTACGAAATAAGCCGTTATGGATATTTTCTGCTTTTTGCTTTGGGGGCGGGGGCTGAGCCACATTTAGAGGCTATAACCCTAGCCCTCTGACACCGCCACTGGCGCAAGCATCTACGCTATGATTATATAGTTGATTGCAGGAGGAAGAAAATCCTAAACATTCTTTTGTGACGATGATTAAATTTATGAAATATGCGAAAAATCAAGAGAAAATACAGCTTTGCACCACTTTTTGAAGTACTGGGCAATTTCGTAATTTCTATACGTCTAATACTTATAAAACGGTTTCAATCTGAAACGAGGTGTCTAAGAGCCATGATGTCTCTTCGACAATTTCGACAACCCTGTCCGGTTGCATGGTCAAAAGGTAAGGGTGCAAACTTGTCACCCGTTTTCATAGACTGAGGCCAAGAAAGGAAGTCGCTAACTTCATTCTCAAATAGATTTCGATGCCGTTGATGATTGTCTAGTTTTCTTATTACGAAATTAGCCGTTATAGACATTTCCCGCATTTTGCTTTGGGGGGGCTGAGCCGCATTCAGGGGGGGCTTAGCCCCCTCCAGCCCCCCCCTGGCGCCGCCACTGAAAGACCCTATAGTTAGCTGCATCCTTGAGCGTACGGTGAAAACGTATGGAATATCAGACAAAAATTAAATTAAGGAAAATAATATTAGACAGTAAATAATTAAACAAAGTTACATAAAAAATCGAAAAAAAACGATAAAAAACGATGGGAAAAATAAAAAACGAAAAAAACGACGTTTTTTGGGAGAGAATAAAAAACGAAAAAAACGTTTTTTACAACTATGGTTGCAATCATGCTCACTTTTTATTGTCCTCCCATGTGTTACCTATAATCCTATATGTCACTATATGACTTCTCTTTACTTAATCCACTTGAGCATTATAAATATATTTATGATGGATCCAGATTTGACAACTGTTGCAGATTTCGTTTGTATACCATAATGCAGCTCTTTCTAAGTGTGAGATTATATATAGCTGTTGAAATATTCTTATAAAGGTGTTTAATTCTCTGCTTGTCATTCGCTTTATTTCCCGAAAGGCATTACACAAACCCTCTCTCCCGTTTCCTCCCCTCCCTCCCCTTCGCCGGATAAACGTTTTAAAACGCGCCCGAAAATGGACGGACTGATGCGTGAAAACTGTATGTAGAAAGACGCGCGGAAAACAGACACACAGACAGACAGACGTGAAAGTAACCTTAGTCAACTAGGCCTATGTCATCCAATTCTCCATCGTCCTTATCTCTTTGTCAGCTGTGAAGATCTCTTGAATTTCTTGCTCTTCCCA